>CABHPH010144280.1:0-14575 GCA_902168325.1 Peromyscus nudipes | reverse complement strand
TCGTTTTTATCCTTTACTGCTGCATCTCCTCCTGCAGTCCAGATAATACTACTACCTCGTTTTTATCCTTTACTGCTGTATCTCCTCCTGCAGTCCATCAAACGCCTTGCTTTCATTTCCCAGACACGCAGTCCTGGGAGTTGACTGGGCAGCGTAGGTGCTTCCCCCAGCTCTGGGGAACTCCTGCGAGGAAGAAAAAGTTTGTGTGCAGTATTTAATTTCTGGTTACAGAGAAGTCAGCACTTTGCCCTTCATTTGGCACAGCAGGTTTTCGTTGAAACAGGACAACCACAAAAAATGAAGACTGTGGTAAAAGTGACATTATTGCACTCACGCCAGAAGAGGGTGCCATTTGTAGTCACAGAGAAACCCGGATGGTGAGCACAAGGGCTGCCAGGAAGAATGAAATGGGTACAGTGGGGATGTGTATGTAAAGTGAACGTGAGCAGGTGTGACAGATACTCAGGCAGTCCATTTTCTAACCCTCTATACAGTGGTTGGGTGTGAGCTGTTTTTCAGTATCAGCTAAAAATGTGTCAGCTTATTTCCTGAAACAGGCCATGCCTATTAACCCATGGAATATGTTATTACTTCTATGACTACTTTCTTTATGATATGACTGTAAGCCCAACTCTAATGTAAGAAGATAACTTATGTTCACCAATATATTGAGTCAATGCACAAACACAGCCCCACAATTACAGGTTATTTTATGATTCTATGTGACTGACTAAGAAAACAATAGGCATAAATACTGTAAAATAGCTAATGTTCTTGCATCTTTTGGTTGCTATTTTAATTATAGAAAAATTTCAGAGCTCCTTATTTCCTTTACCTTGACTTTGGAGTTTATTGAGAAGTTACCCATGTTTCTTATACACCCTGTCTTCCACGCTGACGATCATTTCACTTACAGGAAAGAAAATCAGAATAAGATAGAAAACCTAAACAATCATCTTTGAAAATAATTAAATAACTAGACTGTTAATGATGCAGAAAATGGGCGGTCCTAGTCCTTGCTACTGGGACTGAAAATTGCTACAGCAATTCTGAGGGAAAATGTGAAAATAAATTATCCATACACTGACTCAGCAATTCCTCCTCTAAGAAGCAAACCTAAAGGGAGAAAGAGGCTGTGGCAGGCAAGGATATGGCCATGCATTTCCCATCCTAGCTTCCTTTCTGTAAGAATAAAACAATGAAAATAAACATAATGTCCTATCAATGGAAATTATTTAAATGGTAGCAGTTCCTTATATTATGTAGCTTTTACAAAATGATTTCATAAATGATAAGAAATGTCACTGGAAAATAAGAAATTTAAGAAAGGTAGTTTATGAAATACTACCACTTATCCCTGTTTTATGAGTAGAAAGTATATTCTTGGAAAAATTAAAAGTTGGTGATATATAATTGAAAACAAAATGGAATGATTATTTTTCAATAAGCATGAATGAAATTTAAAAAGTTTATTTTGCATCTAAACTTCTGGATTTCATAAAAAGGATTTAATTACAACTGTGATAATTGCTACAATGAGAAATAAATGGTTAAATAGCAAAAAATCTTATGGGTTCAGGTTTCTAAGACATGTATTTTTAGGACAATACAATTGTCTGTTTTTATTATAAGTGTATATGCAATTATTTCAATTGGAATAATTATGCTTTATGCCGTCTAGCTTCAGAGTACATTAACATCCCTTTTAATGGAATGTTAAGACAGTAAAAGGGAAAACAGAGATATAGTATTACTTATTAGCACTTGACCTAAGTTAATTACAACTTGCAGATAATCCATGAGTATTGAATATACTTCCATATACTATTTAATTGGAAATCTGTTTCTAAGTCTGTCATCTCCTATGCAGAGCAATTATGCAGGATTTTGCTTCCCTAAACGGGTTTTCTTTTTACTCACCCAACTGTGGGTATATATTTTTAAAGATTATTCTGCCTTGCACTTCAATGGCATAATGGTTAACATCTGAAATAGTGAGAAAAATCATTTACAAAATAAGTATTTGAGCATACTGAGTTAGGGAATTATCAGGTTTTACTGCTTGAATTTTGGTTAAGTATGGAGATATGGGGAAGAATTAGTAGAAAGTAAGATCCTCACTCACTTTGCTTCATTATTTTCAAGACATGATCCATGATCATAAAAAATCATAATTTGCTAATAGCTCTATCATGATTCTTCAGAGGTTAGATCTCATCATGAAAGTAAATGTTTTAAGTTCTGGGAATATCTAGGACTTAGGTCCTAAGAACCACATTATGACTGCAGCAGAGAATACTTTGATGAATGAACTATGGAAAGTTCATAAGGCCCTGTTCATTTAGAACTTGATAATACAATAGCATAGTCTATGTGATTCATACAGAATATATTTCTCCTGCTTTATCTGTAGTGTGAGAATTCCGTGACTGAGACTTCAAGAGGATCTGAGGCTGTTTAACATGCTGCTTTCTTGACCACAGCAGGTGCCTCCTCTGTTTTCCAAGATGGAAGAGGCAAGCTACTTCCTGGGGGGAACTATTATTTTTAATAAATTAATTAACTAACCTATTTATGCTACTAGATTACACCCATAACTGATTAATTAATCTATTTGCATTACTATTTTACAAATCACTAATTAATTAACATATTTGTATTACTAGGTTACACCTCCAGTTTCTAAATATGTGTGTGTGTGTGTGTGTGTGTGTGTGTGTGTGTGTGCATGTGTGATGGGGTTGCTTCTATCAGGGCATAAATATAAATTAGAATAGTCCTGCTGCATGAATTAATCATCTCCCAAGGGCCTACTTTTTAAAGCAAACACCTTGAGTTAGGATTATAACATACTGAGTTATGGTAGGCACATGTTCAGACTGTTGCAACTATTAAATACATATTGCTTAAGATTGTAATTTAAGACAACGTGGATTGACATTAGTATATAGAATTAATAGACATCAAAACATTAGTGATACACTTGTTTATTCTGCTTGTTGTAAGGTAACAAGAAAAAAGTTTAGATATAATTGCTAATTTCCTGGATTAGATAAATATCTTAAGCAGATTAGAAAATTTCCCCATAGTCTAGCCTACATTTATAAGCACTGTTTTAAAATGTCTCAGGAGTACATCTTCATTTTCTACTGTGCCTTCTACTAATACTAAGAACAGTGTATGTTTCAATATGCTCTACTAGGCAACTTTAAAATGTTTCTATAAGCTGCATAGGGCTTCAGAGACTCTCAGAAAGCATTTGACTTGCCCACCATTTATTCTTCATTCACCTGCCATGGTAGGTACTCCAGGTTTTTGCAGCTTCTTTCAATTTGTTAACCTAGGATTTCCTAAAATGGTTTCCATATAACATAAGTTTCACAGAATGCTTTCTAACAAAAGTATCCTTGTTAAAATAAGTGTGAGAGATTCAGTATACACAGGGACATATGGTGACACGTATGGTAATATGGTAAGTTTGGAAAAATTCTTATGTTACAGATATTGGCTTATCTCTATTTTTGAGACTTATTTAGTTTCTGTGCTTGTACGTATATGTGTGTATATAAATGTGCATGTGTGTGTTCAATTTGCCAGTGTTCTTTTGAGATGCCTACTCATAGATGAACGTACATTTTGTTGAAGGTAGATGGATAGATAGTAGATAAGAATACAGATAGATGGATGGATGCATAGATGATACAGAGATTTTTAAGAATTGGCTCACTCAGTTGGATTTCGCAAGACTGAAATCAGTAAGGCAAGCTATCAATTGAGAAATTCTACATTGAGTTTCTACATTACAGATTTGAGTCAGAAACCTACTCTATTCTGAGAAAAACAAAACAACAACAAAAAAAAACCAGAAAAAACCCAAACTTTTAACTTATTTACTTCAATTGAATGAATAAGAGAAGTAGAAAGGATTGATAATAAGCTATACTACTGAAGATGTTACAATTCAAATCCTCATAATGAAATAAATTTATCTATTTTGATAAAAAATTTGCAGTAGAAAGTGTTTCTCTGCAAATCTAAAATTATCAATCTTCATAGCTCACATATCATCTGTATAACTGCCAGGACATGGTTTTCATTCTTTCCTATCTACTTGGGAATTTCTGTAGAAGCAAGTAGACCCACTTTGAAGAATACCATGACATTTTCAAGATGGACAGCTCACAATTTTTAGCAAATAGTGAATGTTCTAGCAACAGTCCTCATGTTCACTGTTATGTATGTGGGTTAGGGTCTCAGGGAACCTGATGAGATTCCCTGAATCTTTTGTTCTAGAAGAAAGAATTGGAGCAGGGACATAGGGATACTAATAGAAACTAACACTTTATTGGAGTTAAAAAAAGATACTCCAGGGACAGAAGTAGACTGGAGATCCGGAAGAGATCTGAGAATCAAAATACCCAACCTCCGTGAGTCATAAATCTATACAGGATATTACATAGTATGGTGATACATTGTGTACCCCAATAAAGCTTGCTTGAGGATCAGAGGACAGAGCCAGCCACTAGATTAGAAGCAGAGGCTAGGCAGTGGTAGTACACACCCTTAATCCTGTCACTCAGGCATTTGGATCTCTGTGAGTTCAAGGCCACACTGGAAACAGCGCCAGGCAGTGGTGGCACACACCTTTAATCCCAGTATTGGGAAGCACACATGCCATTAAACCCAGGAAGCGACAGCAGGGCAGAGAAAGGTATATAAGGTGTGAAGAAACAGGGACTAAAGCAGTTCAGCTGAGACCTTTTCGAGTGAGGACTCAGAGGATTTCAGTCAGAGGATTCATGGAGTTGGTGAGGTAGTGGTGATGGCTTGCTCTGCTTCTCTGATCTTTCAGCTTTCACCCCAATAGCTGGCTCCAGGTTTTTTATTATAAGACCATCTAAGATTTGAACAACAACATAGTATCCTTCTTATCCCACATTCTGAGATGGGGCAGGTGTCTTTCCTCATACATAATTTCTTTTATTAAAGGGAACTAACCACTGCTGGGGTTTCCAGTCCTCCCCCCCAAACTGACTTTTCTCTCATGTTAATCTTAATGGCTCTTTCTCCCAGGCCTCTTCCTCAAAATGTTAACTGGGTTAAAGTTGATAAGAAACAGCTAATGACTCCTGCCATTTGCCATTGTATTTGTCAGAAAGTGGGACCTGGAAGGGCTGGGCCAAAATGTATGAGGTATTTGTCTATTGCTAATACCAAAATAATTCAAGAACTTATTGCCAGAAAATGAGCATTTATTATATTCATGAACTCTGTGGTTCAGAATTAAGACTAAGCTCTGTGGAGATGTCTGCCTCTGTTCCTCAATGTCTGTGGCATAAAGGAAGAAGCTCATTGGATAGGGTAACTAAATGGATGTGGGTTGAAATACCTAGTGCTAGCTGGGATGTGGCAGTGCATGCTTTTAACCCAGCCATCAGGAGGTGAGGCACAGGCAAGCAGATCTCTGAGTTTGAGGCCTATCTGGTCTACAGAGCAAGCTCAAGGGCTACACAGAGAAACCCTGTCTGGAAAAAACAAAAGAAAAGGAAAGGAGAAGGAGGAGGAGGAGGAGGAGGAGGAGGAAGAGGAGGAGGAGAAAGAAAGAAAATACCTAGGGCTGGAGATTTCCAGCTAAGTCTCAGTTAGTCACTTCATTCATATGCATGCCCCCAGTTGGGGCTATTCATGTGTCCTCAGCTATACGTGACCTCCTCCTGTGGTTTCCTCTCCTCACAGCATGGAAGCTGTATTAAGATGGAATAGCTGAAGAAGCATCCAGAAAGGAGCACCCACCAGATAACGCAGAAGCTATATGGATGTGGCCCAGTCACTCAGGTCTTATGCCATCACTTCTCCCAACTCTATATGACTCTGAGTGAAAAGAGCTCACTTATGTTCAAAGGGAGGAGGGATAGACTTGAAACTTGACTGAAGGACAACTAGAACATTTAAATCTATGTTTTAAATCTACCATTTATATTTTCATTGGCGTTAAATTTGAGGTCAGAATCTGGGTTAGTAGAGATGGTGAAATTTTAAGAAGCTGCTGGGATATATCTAAAACTGTGACAATTCCTGGTGCTTTCGAGAAAGGACTAGGGGACCCCATGATGTTATTTTGAACTTCTGCATATAAATATCTTGGACGTGAAATTTCAGACTTTGAAAACAGGAAATTAGTGCAGTATTTTAAATTCATTCAAGATCTTGGAGCTGAGAGTGGCAGCTCACAACCTTTGGGAGGCTGAATGAAGAAGACTGGCAGGAGTTTAGAGCTAGCCTGGGCTACAATGGGAGTAATGACTGAACTGGGCTAAAGAGTGAGGCTCTTTCAAACAACAATAAAAGAACAACTAAAAACACAAACCTTCAGCAAATTCTACAGAGTATTAAACATTCTTAAACACTAGTGACTCAGCAGCAAGTATAACATCTAAAATGGCAATTATGAAAGTATTTAATATTCAATGAGCTCATGTATTTGTGCAGTGTGTTACCAGGTTTTCACCAAAATCAGACAAGATTTCTTTCCCCCTCTCTTGCAAAAATGTTTTTTAAAAAGAACAAGATGATCCTAAATGTACAAGTAATACATGAATTGGAACTAGTTGCTAGCATCCCTGGAGCTGGTAGAAGGAAACACATGAACAGGTAGGAGTCATGAAGAATCATAAGCGAGAAAACTAAAACAATGGATCAAATGTCGAACAGCAGCGCAAAGAGAAGGCAACAGCTGAGCTCTGACTGCAGAGGAATCTGCATCCTCTTCCCTAAATGAACATGGGGACAATTGAGATATTGTTTCTCTTGTGACCATGTCAGTCAATCAGAGACAAATTTTATTACAGGGAAGGAATATCTACTAAGAAACTTTTGTAAATCTTCATGTTGATTTTAAAAGAAAATTTTAGGATATATATATGTATGAAATTAGCAATGCTTTGCTACAACTGCATGTTAGTAAATCTCCTTAATGGAAGTGACATGGTCTTTATTTTTTGTTTCTAATTTTTGACCTAGTTCTTTCAGAATTTTGTAAACTGTGCTTTGACCATATTCATCCTTTCCCTAACTATTCTCAGATCTACATACTCCTCCCCGACTCAATGAACGTTGCATTCATATATTTATGGATATGTGCCTACCCCTGTGGCCTGGTTGACCTACCACCAACAATACTTAGATGGAAAACTGTTTCTCAGCAGCTTTCAACTGCCAATAGCTCATCAGCTAGGAATGAGAACTCATGTTCACCTCTGCTCCATGCTGGGATTTGGTGTGGCTTGACCTTTCACAGGGTTTGTACACATTGTAATAGTTGCAATGAGTTCAAGTATGCAGCTTCCCTGCTGTGCTTGGAGGACATTGTTTCCTTGTTGTTTTTCATTTCCTTTGGCTGTTACAGTCTTTCTGTCTCACTTCTACAATGATTCTTGAGCCTTGGGAAGAGGGTTTATGATATAGATATTGCGATCTGGCCTGCAAAGTCTCTTACTCTTTGCATCTTAATCATTTGTGGGACTCTGTGTTAATCACCATCTACTTCAAATAAAAGTTTCTCTGTTGGGCATTGTAAAAGGCAATAAGATATGGGTATAGCAATAAATCATTAAGAGTCAGTTTCACACTATGTCCATTTAGCATAGTAAGTGTAGTAGGACCTATTACTTGTCTAGCCACATGTGCTTGCCCTAACAACTATGGTGCCAGGTATAGGTTTCATCTTATAGAGTGGAAATTTAATCCAACTAGAAAGTACTAGGTTACTCCATGATGTTCAAGACACTATTGCACTATTTGAGCATGTCTTACCAAACCAGTAATTATTGTAGTTTACAGATTTCACATTCGGGTAAGCTTGGCAATTTCTTTTTTCCTCTGATGGTATGCATGTGACTTTGCAGAACTATAAAAGCTAGCAAGTAGGAATGAAGATTCTAGACCAGTACTAGTTTAATACCTCCATCTTCTGGGACTCATATACATGGTTCCTTCAGCAATAGGTCTTACCTTCAAGTTCTGTACGGCAACCAATAGCTTTGGCAACAGCCTGTAATCTTTAGGAAGCTGTGGTATATCACTAGCCAACAATTCTAAAAGAAGTACCCCATTTCTGTCACTAGGTTTTTATTTATAGCCTGTGGTGACCCTATTATAGAGTAACTACATGTGACTTGGAATTAGCAGGTCAGGTTCTATATGAACATTTTAAAAGGTCTTCTTTGTTTCTCCATTTCCAAAAAAAAAAAAAGGAAAAAGCAAAAAAAAAGAAAAAAAATAGTGAGAATTTCCTCATGAAAATCCTTTAGTGTCATTAATAGACTTAACATGAGTGTAATCATGAAATATTCTATACTTAAGCAATACATTTTTTTCTTTCAGGCTTTGATTCCTTGTCAGTGAATAGACAGCATTGATTTAGACAGATTTCTCTAGTTTCAGAGTCCAGGGGAACTCACAGAGATGTAGATCTAGTCCAGAGTTACTCATTGGGGTTATTCAACTACTCAACTAGAAAGTAAGGTTTGGAGATACTTCTGATTGTTAAGAATGCTGGTAGAACTGATCATTTGGTATTGGATAACCTAGGGAAGACTATTTCTCCCACTAGGAGACACCAGTCTCACAACAAACTCCCTGACCCTCTGGTTGTTTCAGTCTTTCAACCTCATCTCCAGCAATGTTTCCTGATCCTTAGGTGCAGCTGTTTTGTAAATATACCCATTGTGACTGGACTCCACAGCTTTTCATTTTTATTAGCTATGGTTTTCTGTATTGGTCTTTGTCTGTTGCAAAGAGAAGTTTTCTTAATGAGAGGTGAGGACTATACATATCTGTTGTTATAAGGACAAATATTTAGAATTAGTTAGGAATTATGCTGGTTTGATAAAGTAGTAGTTGTTGATTATACTCCAAGTTCCATAACTTCACTAGCTCTGGGTAGTTATCTTGGTTTCCAGTACCAGGTATGATTTCCCTTTTATAACATTATACTCACTGAGCAGGTTATATTTAGAAATATATTTGTATGTACATATACATACATGCATGTAAAAATGATGAAAAAGAGACCATGCATTTGAAAGAGAGAAAGAAGGGGTTTATGGGAGGGCTTGGAGTGAGGAAATGGAAAAGGAAATGATGTAATTATATTATAATATCAAAGATAAAATAAATAATAATAATGAATGGCTGGTTGGACTACTGACATCCGATAGGTAGGTTAATGTCAAAGAGCAACACACAGGGCAGTTCCCACCACAAATGCCCATCCAGGACACAAAGTACTGAGTGAGCAAACCCTTGCTTAGAGAGTGCATGATAAGGAACCAAGTGATGTCTAAATAGCATTTAATAAATACATGATTCATTTCTATTGGCATAGTTTTCCGGTCTGAAATGATGAGTGGGTTTAAATTTAGGTAATTGTCTGGTTCCTTGTGGGCTTTGAAAATCAAAGCCTTAATACCTTCCACCAACAATGATATGCAAAGAGCCATTAACTAAATCTCTTTGTGTTTATTAATTTGTGAATGAGGTTGATGGAAACTAACAAGGCAGAAAATGATTGCAAATGTAAATGTCAATGTGCTTAATGACCCAAGGAAACAAGTTCAATTGGAGCTTGTCAGATGAAAATTGTTCTGCCAGTTGACCTGTCCATAAACACAAATGGACTTTGGAAGGCTGGGCAAATACTAGAAATAGCCAAGGAATGACTTAATTAAATAAATGGATGGGAATCCTGAATAGTGAATCTTTATAGTCATGAAAATTATCAGTTCAAGTGCTGGTCTAAGAAGCAACTGTACAGTTATTATAGGCAGAATATATTTGAAATGTCTACTAATTGTATGTTTTCCAGCACAATGATAAAGGAGCTTAGAGGAAAAGCCTGGATAAAATGAGGTTAGTAATTAATGTGTCATGCCACCTAGAGTTATTGTAAATATTAAAGGGCACATGAAATGGACACTGCTTAGCATTCTTCATGGTCTATTTTAAAGACATGCATGCCAGTTCATTGATGAATTTTAATGATTAGCCTTTCTCTTAAAATCCTGTTCCTTTAACTCCCAAATTATTGATTTTACATGTTCATATCTTTACAGAGCCTTCAATATTATGCTGGTGTAAGAGATATATTAAAACATCATTCACCAGTCATTCATTGTATGTCATTCATTGAGCAGTAAGTGCTATTCATTCACCTACTATGTATTGAAAACACTTTACTTACACAATTTTAAAATATGATGTTAAAATTCAGTTCTATATAGGTATAGGAACATGATCTTATAGGTCTAAATTATCATAGTAAAAAAAAAAAATTCTAAGCCGGGCGTTGGTGACACACGCCTTTAATCCCAGCACTCGGGAGGCAGAGGCAGGCGGATCTCTGTGAGTTCGAGGCCAGCCTGGGCTACCAAGTGAGCTCCAGGAAAGGCGCAAAGCTACACAGAGAAACCCTGTCTCGAAAAACCAAAAAAAAAAAAAAAAAAATCTAGGTTTTGAAGTTCCATAAATGAAATTTTTATTCAGCACAATACTTTATTCATTCTGCTGGAGGTCAAATTTCATAGGATTTCTAAGCTTTTAATTACAAAATATAGAGATAATAGTAGATTAGGTCTTCAGAATGATGGGTAGTATTAAACAGAAAGGAATAATCAAATTATTATTATGGGCTTTTTTTTTTTTTTTTTTTTTTTAGACAAGGTTTCTCTGTGTAGCTTTGCGCCTTTCCTGGAGCTCACTTGGTAGCACAGGCTGGCCTCGAACTCACAGAGATCCGCCTAGCTCTGCTTCCCGAGTGCTGGGATTAAAGGCGTGCGCCACCAACGCCCGGCATGGGCTTTTATTGATTATCATGGCAATCTATGAGCATATGTAAACTTCTGGATGATACCTGATATCAAGGAAGGGCTTAAACTGATCAATTCCTGTCTAGCTATTTTTATTCAATGTCTTAAGAATTACTATTGCTGTGAAGAGACATTATGAATACAGCAACTCTCATAAAGAAAACACTTAATTGATGGGGGCTCACTTACAGTTTCAGAGGTTGAGTTCACTCTGATCATGAAGGGGAGCATACAAGCATGCAGGCAGGCATGGTGCAGGAGCTGAGAGTGCTACAGCTTGCAGGCAATGGAAGTGGACTGACTGTCACACTGAGGGAAGCTTGAGAAAAAGAAACCTCAAAGCCCACCCCCAAAGTGACACACTTCTTACAACAAAGCCACACCCCCTAATAGTGCCACTCCCTTTGAGGGCCATTTTCTTTCAAACCACCACATTTCACTCTCTGGCCCCCAAAACTTATAGCCGTATCATAATGCAAAAATACATTCAGTCCAATTTCAAAAGTCCCCATATTCTATCACAGACTCAACAATGTTTAAAAGTTCAAAGTTCAAAGTCTTGTCTGAGATTCATGCAAGCTTTTAACTTTAATCGCCCTGTGAAAATTAAAATAAAAAGACAGATTACATATTTCCAACATATAATGGCAGAGGATATACATTATCATTCCTAAATGCAGGGAAGGGAGTATAGCAAAGAAATACTGAATCAAATCAAAGCTAGACTAAAAACCAACTGGATAAACTCCAAACTCTGCATCTCCATGTCTGCAAAAAACTCTTAAGATCTTCAGCTATGTTCAGCTTTGTTGACTGCAACAGACTTCTTTCTGTTGGGCTGGTTCCCCTGTCTGTTAGCAGCTCTCCTTAGCAGGTAGCCTATGACTCTGGCACCTCTAACATGTTGAGTTCTCCAAGGCAATCTAGGCTGCAACTTCACACCTTCACACAATGACCTTTCTACTAGGTCTCCATTCAGGGACACCTCTAACACATGCCTGGCCTCAGCAGCTGTCCTTAGGCATGGAGTCAACTTCTATAACCTGTTTTTTCTATTCTTAACTCTAATGCCAGAGCAATGTGGCTGAAACTGCTAAGTTCTGCTACTTACAGGAGCTGGAACATGGCCCCATTGTTTAATTACATCTTCACCAGCTTTCTGTTTTCCTTTACTGCCTAAACTTGGCTGTCCTTGAACTTCCTTTGTACACCAGGCTGGTTTGGAGATCTGCCAGCCTCTGCCTTCCCAGTGCTGGGATTAAGGGTGTGCACCATCATACAGGACTCTAAACTTTTCTTTAATTCTGTCTCACAAATTGGAAACTTAGCTGGGTGAGATCTTGCCCTGAGGTTACCACTCCCTTTTTTCTTTCTTAATCCTTTTATCTCCTTGAACACAAAATTTAGCTTCATCTCATTTCCTGGTGCTTTTTCTCCTCAAAACTTGTATTTTGTAATTTACCCTTTTCAGTTTCCTCCTTTCATAAATCTTCATTAGAATTACTACTAATATTCACAGGTCAGAGTCTGTACTAGGCTGTTTTGAGATTTCTTCTGCCAATGGAATTAAACACTCTTCACTTTAGCCTCAGGCAGACTCTTCAGACAAGGGCAAAAAGTAGCCACTTTCTTCACCAAAATATCACAAGACTAGTCTCTAGACCACATACTAATATTCTTCTCTAAAATCTCTTGATCCCCACAGTTCATCAGATCAGCACTACTGTCTTCCACGCTACTACTAGTATGGCCCATTAAGCAGCACTTAAAGCATTCCACTGCTTTCCTAACCCAAAGTACCAAAGTCCATATTACTCCAAACAAAAACATGGTCAGGTCTTTCACAACAATACCCCAGTCCTGGTACCAACTTCTGTCTTAGTTAGGGTTTACTACTGCTGTGAAGAGAAACCATGACCACAGCAACTCTTATCAGGAAAGCATTGTAGTTGTAACTTAGTAGCTAAAAAAGAAACACACTATCCAAGTAAAGAGAAAAGCCGAAGAGGTCAGAGTTAAGAGCCTTAACCGCTTTCAGTTCGCTAGTCTCTCCCTGAAGCAACGACTCTCCGCTCAAAAGGGGGGTTGCCCTTTTATAGAATTCTGTTCTGCCTTCTCATTGGTTGTAAGCCCAACTGCCTAACTGCCTCATCACTACTTGTTCGCCAGACCCTTGCTATGGCTTGTTAATAGCTCTGACCCCTAGGCAACTTTATTTATTAAAATATAACATTTTAATACAAAAGAAAATATCACCACATTTCCCCTTTTCTATTTTAATAAAAGAAAAAAAAGAAAAACGCTTATAACTAACATAAGAAAAACTATATACGGAAGTACAATAACTATATACAATATATACAAGTAATAACTACCTAAACAATATCTAGTCTATTTTTATTTAACAAATTCAGAGAAAATAATTGTATTATCTACCCTAGTGTATCTAATTCACTTTCTATCCTAATTATTCTTCACTATAACTAAATAATCTTCAACTCCTTCAGAGACCCAAGAAGGAAGTAACATTACCTAACAAAAATAAAAACTTCCAAAAAAATTGTGAGTTGATAGAAACAGCCAGCCGCCTGGACAGTCACCTGAGGTTTCTCCGCAGAGTTGGGGCATCATCTTCAACCTATAGGCTCAGTGTATCTGACAGACTTATTTGTGAAGTAGGATGTACACAAGGTCAATAGTTCAACCTCACCTTAGGTGAGAGCAGTCTATGTACCAGAAACACCTGAATTCCATTTGTGTCATGTCATGATTCAGGATTTTAAATTCTGGAAATTGTTGATGGTTTTTTAATTCAGCTGTCCATTCTTCTTGACCGTGTATGTGTGGCTTCATCTCAGCATCCCGTTCTTCTCCACATCCCTCTATTAAATGCCAGTCTGCTATTGAGAGGCGTGAGCTTACTCTTCAAGAATAACTGTTTCAGCTGCTGGTCCATTGCATATCAGAAGCTATCGGCCCACTGCCTGTTCAGCTGCCTTCAAAGAAAAAGGCACTGTACCTTTTCCAGATTGTGAAGGCCACTTCAGGGATGGTGCCATATTGTCCTGGCCTCAGAAGATGCCTTTTGAAAAAGCCATAACCATACTTGTTTTGGCAAGAATCAGTAGTCCTTTGTAATTCTTCGTTTCATTTCTGTCTGTCCATTCAGTCCGGTTGATTCGAGGATACTTTGTTGTCCAGTGGCCAATTTTTGCCACAATGAAAGTTAACTCCATATGCAGAATTCAATGCCCATATTTTCTCTGAAGTAGATTGGTATTGCCAGGAGCCGACATGTTTCATAGTTATAACAAAAAAATTTTCTAAGTTATTAAAACATTTTAAATGCCATATTCTGTAGATCTCTGAAGGGTTTGAAGATGACCGGTCTATCCAAAATATATCTACTCTATCTTGAAAACATACCTAATATGACTATAAGTTTTCTTATTATGTCTAACCACTAACTTTAATTTCTTTATATCCTAATAGTTGTTAACAGTAACATTCAAGAATCAAAAAAAAATGTATTACATTGTTAAATGAATGGTATAAATACAGTTAGAAATATATATATAGCATTTTCTAATAATATCAATTTCAACATATATAATTTGTATACAACATAAAATAATCCAATCCAATGTAAAGTATTTAAAACTAGTAATTATCTTTTTCTTTTTTCTTTTCCTTTTTCCGTTTTTTTTTTT
>CABHPH010144279.1:352-17405 GCA_902168325.1 Peromyscus nudipes | reverse complement strand
TTTTTTTTTTTCCTCCAAGAGGTTTTTGGAACCAGCAGAGTTCTCAGCTATTAAAGTGAAATCATTACTTCTGTCTTTTAGCAGACTGGAACATTCTTTTCCATGAACTGCCAAAAAGTTTATGGTTTTCTTAATATGCCCAGTAAAGCTGATTAATTACAAGGATCATAAAAGGCCAAGATAGCCGGGGGTTTAGAACAAGCGAGAGGCTGCGACGAAAGCAAGATCCATCCTCCAGCCCTGCCCTCCCAGAAAAGACAGTTTTCATTTTCTTCACTTTTAAATTTCACCGAAAGGATTAGGTTTTCTGGGTGGGACCCTCCCGCAAGAGTCCCGTAGCCACAGGCACCCACAGGCTTTGGTATCCTCGTTCCCAGCTGGAGGTCGCTTACCCTGGTCGGAGTGACAGAGCGCGAGTCTCAGGGCCAAGACCAGGGCGACACAGAGCGCGGTCATGTCAGCTGGCTCGCCCGCGCTCAGGATGCTGCGGAGCCCCGGTCTCCCTCCGACGCGCACATTTCCTGTTTCCTGCTCCTTTGGGTCGGTGCTCACTTGAAGGAGAGGTGTTTGCCTGATTTTTAGGAAGTGATGTAACTCTGCAGGAGCCTGTCAGACTGGCAAGGGTTGCAACAGAGGAGCTGCTCGCCCAGCACTGATTCAGTTAGCACCTCCCTAGCCTTCGGGAGACTGGGCCTCCACCTTTCTGTCCCTGAGAAACCCAGTCCGTTGCTCAGGTGCCATTCAGCATCAGGAGGGGGCCTGGACCACAAAGACGTTCTAACATGGCAAGTTCGCACAGCTCTCTGGCGGATCTCTGGAGCTGTCCAGAGCCTCGGATAGCACTGACCTGAACTCAGTGCTGATGGCATGGTCTCAGATCAGTGCTGTCTGGGAATAGGCATTAGCCACATTGTCCTGGGCACTGGACAATGAGCCTGGTGCGAAGTGAACTTTTACATGAAGTAAACTTAATTTTAAATTTGAACAACTTCACGCACTTAATGGCTGTTGGGATGGACAACACAGGCTGAAAAAAAAAACTGAAAAAAAAAAAAACTGGAAAATTGCTCTTTCCCCTGCCTCAGCTCTCCAGTGCCCGCTCCCCAGAGGCCCCATTTGGATCTATGGACAGCACTGCACCTTGCTTCCCTGGGAGAAATATCTTTGCAAGGAAGACTTTGCACACGGGCCATGCAGGTGAGAAGTGGACCTGTACCTCCTGACCTTTCTTTTACACAGCTGTGCGTTTCTATAGGGCTGTTAACCAGCAAAACAGGATTGAATAGGATTAGGGATAAGGCTGGAAATCCTACCCAATGGAAACAATGAAGAAGAGGCGGGGGCTCTTTTACATACTCCAGTGGCTAGAATGCCTGGAGCCCTTCCCTTGGTCGGATTAGCTCCAATGCACACTGCTGATTGCTTTCTTCATTGCATTTGTTGTGGTGCCTAGAGACAGGGAAGCAAAGAAGAGCATCGGAGCCCTCTATAGCCCAGTGTCACCTCCTTCCTATCCTGTCCCAAGTGAGCTGCTAGGTGTGATCATACCAAATGACCTGGGTTCCTCAGCCCCTGACACAGCCATGAACTGGTTTTTCGGCCCATTGCTTTTCAGTGTTTTACCTCAGTTCTTGTCTCCATAAAGAGTGGTGATTCACATGACAATCGGTGTGTTCATGGACTGACAGTATGCGTTTTAATGTCTTAAACTGACAACTGAAGCCACTCTTGATACACCACACTTTTGCACTTTGGGAACAATGCAAAAGACAAGAGATGTGTTCAGAACCGGATGATCGATCTGAAAGCGGCAGAGAAGGAACTATTCATCACACTCTGGCTGAGAGTCAATAGGACCCTGGCTCCAAGACACTGTGGTGCAGAGTTTGGGTGGCAATTATTGCTGTGGGAGTGAGTTTTTCTTCAGCTGTGACACACACCTACAGAGGAGAAGGCCCGGGACCCAGGAGTTCTGAGCTTCACTGTGCCGTCGCCATCCTCTTAAACACAGCTTTGGCTCTTGGGCTGAGGCACTCATTTGACAAGGGCGAGGCTGTCTGCCCGACTCCTTCCAGTCAGTGTTGAGCTGAACTACAGGTCTCCCACCAAACCCCAGGCATGGGCAGAGGGTTGAGTTTCCACAGGCAGGCTGCTCTGTGTCAGTTCTGAGCAGCGTGAGAGTCTCTCTGTTAGAATGACAGACAATGTAAAGCAAGACTGCAGAGAACCCCCGCCCAGCTCATCGTTTTCTTTTGACCTCTGTGCTCACTAAGACCCTCAGCATGATGCATTGGATCTTAAGGGGAAGAAAATTACCATCATTGATCGGAAAGTGGTAACAGCCCAGAGAGCCGCCCACTGCAGATAAAATCACCAGGGACTGTGTGTCAGGAAAGAGCTGTTTACCTCTGTTTGTTCTCAGTTCACCAACCATTCATTCTGGAAAGTGACTGCCAGGGCCTCAGATTAAATTCTGGTACACTCTCGGCAGGAAATCAGGGCCTCAGTCCTCATCCCGAGGTCCTGATCTTTGTGACTGGCAGGCCCACGGGTGCCTGTAGATAGCTGTGGAACAGTAAGAAGAAAGGGATCATGGGTGTCCAGAGATGCCCCGAGGCCTCCCCAGGCTCAAGGGCTCACAGAGGTGGGCTGGCATCTCGCTTTGGTTCTGAGGTTGCCTACTCCCTTCCCCAGAGAGTGGCTTTTCCAGCCATCCGTTCAGTCTGCAGAGGTGACTCCCTGCCACTGTCACTGCTTCCTGTCTGTGTCCTGACTTCAACTCCATGGACCATAGAGGATGAGGAGGCCCAAGGACGCAATTGAGAAGCATGAAGCTCTCTCACTGTGAGTGCTAGCTTTCTGTCCACAGTCCCCTTCTGCCCAAACTGTGCTCTTGCTAACATACACAGGCATGCACACACACACACACACACACACACACACACACACACACACACACATCCCTTCATGTAGTGTTACACACATGTAGGACCACCTCATACACTCATGCACATACACAGTGGTGCACACACCACACACACCATGCTTGTGCACACTCCCCCTCACATCCTCATAACTGCACTCACAGCTCCCCCTCCACACACATTCCCGCACACCATGGGACAGAGCAAACAAGAACCAACAGTGGCCAATTAATTCCAAGCTCATTCTAGCAAGGGAGCTGGCTCCGATCTTTGGCAGAAACCTTCAGACGGGCCGGGGCTGGGAAAGCTTCCCAGTGTAGCAAATGAAGGGCTGCATGCAGGCAGGCTGTGTGGAAGGCTGTTGGCCACAGGAACAACAGCAAGTTCAGGCTGTTGTTTTCAGCAACTGGTGAACAGCCTGCCCTTGGCGTCTCCAGAATCAGACGGTGGGATAAAAATCAGAGTCTCCGTCAGATAGTGACCTTCCTGCAACTTCGCTTTATAGCAGGCTGTCTTCTGGACTGGCTGCTGGGGACAAGAGGGAGGTGTCCTGGGCTGTTGCAGGTCCAAGTGCTTTTGCACATATGATCTGGTATTGCCATTTGTATGTTCGGCTTTCTATGATCACCCCATGCACACTCACATACTTCTGCAGTTTTCTCACACTCTAAAACACGCACACTAATGCACGCTTTCCAGACCATTTTTCTGTGTCCAGAGAAGGGGCTGGCAGCTCCTTGGTACTTCCTAATCAGGAGCAGGCCCTCAGACAAGGCTACTGACAGCAGCAGAGGCTGTAAATCCTCTTGAAAGTAGCATGAAAGGAGGGGGGGGCAACGAAGGCCCCAGGAACCAAAGACATGCCAGAGAAGGCGGTGGGAGTAATGGCTGGAGCAACAAGAGAAGAAACCCCAGCGTGTGCAGGGAGGGGGGGGAGCGGGTGGGGGGGGGGAGTTGTTGCGGGGCATGAGGCTGGCTTGCTCTCTGCCTTTAGAGGGGCAGTACCTGACCCTGCATGGCCAGCTTCCTCCTGACAAGTCCAGCTGCACCGCTGGAGTCCCTGTCCTTGCATCCTGGCTGCCAGCCCTCTTGTCCCACACTCTCTGCTGGTCATTTAGGTGGCCGACCCCTTGTGAGATGGATGAGGGGGACTAACTTTTCCCCGGGCTCTGGGCATGTGTTAGGTATTTGTGAAGCATTCTTTAAAACTGTTAAAGCTGCTCTTTCTTACTGCCTCCAAGCACGCCTTCCAAAGCTCATTTTCCATAAGGAAGAAAAGACACATGGGACAATTTGAATCTCTGATTAGCAGGTACTGAACCCTTTCTTGCTGTCTAAGCTGCCCTGAGCAAACGAACGATAGGTTTTACAGCCAGCTGGCCCATCCTTATGCTGGCACCAGTGATCTTGAACATTCCACAGAGGACTAAGCCTCTTGGGCCATTTCTGAAACCTTGGCCAGAGGGGGAGCACTTCCCCCAGTAGAGGGACTACTATGACTTGGGGGAGTGGGAGACAAGGCCATGATTGATCCAAAACACAAGCCTTCACCACCCTGATTGGTTCTAAACCAGCAGCTATGACAGGCCAAACAAATGAGTGTGGTGAACGTAAGCATTCCCTCTCCCTCTTACAGTCTGTGGCCACAAAAGCAGGCTGCTGAGGCTCAGTCTGCTGCCCTATGCTTTCCTGTGCTGCCCCCCAGAGCTGCCGCCTTGGGGCCTGGAGTGCTCTTGCCTTCCCTGCTTTCAATGGTGCATGCTGAGCTGGTAAAGAAGACAGAAACCGTGGCGAGAATGCAGCTTTACAGCTAAACAAGCATCCACCAAAGTCGTGGTGGCTTTGGCTTGGATCTGTAGGCACTACGGACGCGCTGTGTAGGCATGTGCACGCCTCCCTCCCATTGGACAGGTAAAGACCTTGGAGGCATCACATGGGACTCCAGCACCCTGACACTGTACTGCACAGTGCATGGTTGTTCTCACACAGTTAGAAGCAGAGAGCTGACAGGGGAGAGCAGACAGCTTAGAAAAGGGTATTACGGGCTGTCAGGAGCCAGAGAAGAGGGCCTGCAGGCCCCAGTCTCTGGAATGGTTCCAGAGAGATCTCCCATATTCCGAATCAGAAGGACCTCAGGCCCAAGACTGAGTGGCAACTCGAGAGTTCCACTACCCGGGATCACAAAGGAACTGTTGCTTCCACCTCACAGCAGCTCACTGATGACACCGGGGGCTTCCCCCACAGACCCCAGCCCTGGCCTCCTTCAGTACAACATCTTCCAAGGCAGAGAGGACAGCTTGGCTACCACGAAATGAAAGGGAAAGGGTTGTGAACAGGGGTGAAGGGGGTGGCAGGCCTGTGGAATGGAGTACAGAGCTGGGGTCCGGGGGGCCCCTGGGCAGCATGGCAGGGTGTCAGGGAGCTGGCCCCAAAAGTTGATGTTCCTCTGAGATTTGCTAGTCTTCCCAAGGACTGGGACTTCCTGTCTGCTCCAGTCTGTCCTCAGCACTAGGACAAATGAGTAAGTGAATAAGTTTGCTTTTATGATAGTGTGTTTTTAAAAGTGGGCTTTTCTAGGGAGGACACCTACATGAGAGTTATATTGGGTAACTTGTCAGAGTTCAGTACTGGGCTACACCCTAGAAATAGTGAGTGACGATCTCCATGGCAGCAGTCCAGAACTCTGCATTTTTAATGATGTTGAGGGGGTTTTTATACACTAAAAATAAATCTGAGAAACCTGCTCTAGAGTTTCATTTTTAGTTCCCGGAAAAAAAAAATGTGTCCCTTTTCTCAACAAGCAGGAACTAAACCATCGCCGTTCTTTCCCCGTTTGCCTTCACTAAAGGGAGCTTGAAACTAAAAGAGACTTCGTGTGTGACTGTCATCTGCTCAGGTTTCTTTACTGGACGATCTTTCAAGATGAGAGACTTTCAGATAAGAGCCTCCCCAACTCCCCTCCCCAACCTCCCTCCCCAGCTCCCCTCCCTAAGCCTTGTCCAACTCCCCTCCACAACCCTCCTCCCTAACCCCTTCTACAACCTCACTCCCCAACCCCTTCCATAACCCCCCTCTACAACTCCCCTCCCCAACCCCCTCCATAATCCCCCCTATAACCTCACTCCCAATCCCCCTCTCCAGTCCCCCTCCACAACTCCCCTTCACAACTCCCCTCTACAACTCACTTCCACAACACCCTTCCACAATCCCCCTCCACAATCCCCCTCCACAACTCCCTCCCCAAGCCCCCTCGCAGCTTCCCTTCCAACCTCCAAGCTGGGCCAACATGCCCCCTCCTCGACCCTCCTTGTGAGACCCATCAGAATACAGCAAGAAGATCTATCTGTTGTATCTCTTACCCGCCCCCCTCCCCCTGCAGTCTTAGTCACCCGTGGCCTCCCACACATCTCAGAGGGAATTAAGCTTCCTTCCACTCAGTTTCCTTTCTGGTTGTATCTTCCTGTCTTCCCCCGACTCCCACGTCTCTTAAAATGAGTTTGCAAGTAAGGCATCCCTAGGATTGGTACCGGAGTCTGCTCTAGAACATGCGTGCAGACCAATGATCTCAGTGTCTTCTTCTCTTGTCAACGTTTGTTTGGTGTGCAGTGGGAGGGTGGACCCCAGGACGTTGTGCATGCTTGGCAAGAGTTCTGCCCCAGTCCCTGTGTTTCTGTCTCATTGCACGTTCCACATCTACAGCTGAGGGCATCCCAGCCAGCTAAATCCTCAACACCAACAGAACTCGAAAATAGAAAGACACCAAGGCTTGGGGAATACAGCAAAGGAGAAAAGAATTAAGGAAGCTGCTCCAAGGAACAACTCCAGTGTCAGAGCGCTTGTGTGGGCAGTGCCACAAATAAGCCACACTTCAGAGGATGTTGTAGCCACAGAGAGGGGAGTGGAAAGTAGTGAATGATGATTGTTTTTATTGAAATATACCTGGGAGTGTGGCACCGTGGCAGAACACTTGCCTAGCACGCAAGAGGCCCTGGGTTCTGTCTCCAACACTGCAGAAGAAATAAAAGAACCTTTTTTTCCCTTAAAGAAATACAAGACATATTTGCAACAAAATGATAAGACTGCATAAATTGCAAGCTCATTCTTTTTAACTCTCTCTCTCTCTCTCTCTCTCTGTGTGTGTGTGTGTGTGTGTGTGTGCACACACACGCGCGAAGTACCTGCAAAGGCCAGAAGAGGGCAACAGATTCCCTGGAGCTGGAGTTAAAAGTGGCTGTCAGCTACAGGACATGGGTGCTAGAAATAGAATTCTTGTTCTCTTGAGGAGCAGCAAGGGCTTTTAACTGCTGAGCCATCTCTCCAGCCCCGAAGTCATTCTTTTAATCCTTGTGGGTTTTTCTCCTGTACATAGCAGGTGATGTAACAGTCCTGCACTCATTCCTGCCGTTAGCAGTTGGTATTGCAGCTCCACTAACACACAATATTCACCTGTCACAGCTCAAGTGTGGGGAAATAGCAACTTATTATGTTTTTTTTGACAGCATCCCTTTTGAACTCCAGCACATCCTGCAATGATAAGTTGGATAGGGTCCCTTTCAAACACAACCAGAGAACTGATTGCCCATGTTTCAGAATCAGCTTCACGTATCTCAGGGGTCCACTCACACACTCCACTCCCCTAGCAGCGTTTTCTCTAGGATTGCCTTGGGAATTGAAAGAATCAGCAAGGGAGGTGGTTTCCAAAATGGAGCTCTCAACCTTAGACGATCAAAAGCAAAAGCCCAAATGAACTCTGTGTTTATCCTTGCATCTTATCTGTGCCTTTCTCTCCCTGGACCACATGGTGTCACTTGCTACTTTGGGTGTAAACAAAATGTCCCGGGGCCCCCAAGCACATGCCATCTTTATGGGATCTCTTACTGCACCCTGCTGCAGTGGTTGTGGTCATTTCTGCAGCAACCCAGCAAACTCCTGCCAGGGAAGGAATGGATGCAGTGACACACTGTTGGTCCACAGAACTGAGAGTCACAAGTCTGTGGCCTCAGTCTTAGTTCCTTTCTCTGACTAGATCTTCTGAGGAACAGCAGGACTGAAGAGAGATAGCTCAGTGGTTAAGAGCACTTGCTAAGATAACCCAAGTTTGGTTCCCAGTACCCATGCTAGGTACTCACAACTGCCTGTAACTCCAGCTCCAGGGGATCCAACATCCTCTCCTGGCCTTCATGAGCATCTGCATGCACACATGATATATACTCATAAAGACACACACATACAGGTAAATAAAAATAAACCTTGAAAAAAGGAGAAATGACATATTGCTATAATTAATGAGGCAATTCCATGTAGTTTATCTGGCAATTAAAAGAGGTTTATTTCAGGGGTAACTTACAATCAATAAGAGGTCAATTATGGGATCTGGGAGAGATGAGGTACAGTCCAGCATAGTTCTCTGGGGAACTCCGACTTGGTCTGCAAATCCAACCTCCAGGACCATGAGGAGCTAAGAGAGTGAACACATATGAATCTTGGGTCTTAAGGGGTCCCTCTTGGCCACACTCCAGGGGCAGGTCATAGGCAGGTGTGGCGGTTGCTTGCTGCCACACTAGGGGCAGTGTTTCAAGGTCAAAGCTGGAACAGCTACCCACTGCAATGACAGGGATGGCTAAGACCCCAGAGCCTCAGCATAGGGGCTATAGTTTCTATAGGTTCTGTACGTTCTATACATTCTATGTGGCCATCGGAGAAGAGTTTTCAGAGGAAAGGAGGGCCTCAGCTTAGACAGGCTTACTGCAAACACCTGCTAGCCAGATTCCTCCTCCTCCGCCTCTTAATGTTTTTATCCGTGTGTGTGTGTGTGTGTGTGTGTGTGTGTGTGTGTGTGTGTGTGTAGGAGCACACACTACAGCCCACGTGTGGAGTTCAGAGGACAACGTGGAGTCAGTTCTCTCTTTCCACCATATGGGTTCCAGGAACCTGACTCAGATCTTCAGGTTTTGCAGCAGGCACTTGCACAAGCTGAGCCATCTTGATGGCCCCAGCCAGGTTCTTGAGCGTGCCCATCATCACCAAGATCTAGAGCTTTCCCCCACACCAAAATAAAAGCGAGAGAAAGGAGGAAGCAAAGCAGCCTAAAACCATAAACACGGTGGGTCAGAGAATCTCATGGTTGTGAAACCAAGGGAAGAGGAAGGAAATAAACAAACAGAGCAGAAGGAGCTGTGAGGTGAGTCCTTTCCGGTCCGTGAAGCAACAGGTGCAGAGCTTATCTGAAACCAAGAACACCAGTTTGCAAGTTGGGCAGTGTGATCATTTCCGTTACAGCCACCTAGGCCGCCCAGCCCTGGTGGCAACAACGTGTTTCAGCACCCAAAGGTCAGCTGCAACTCTCCTGAGCAGCAAGGAGTCAGGGGCTTATATATGTTGTGATAAGTCCTCTCTCTTTGGAAAATGCTGCCCCTTCCAGGGTGTGGATCGGTGCTCCCTTTTCAAATGACTGTTGTTTATGCATCCCCTTGTGGAGCCTTAGCTCTTCCAGGCCCTGGCTTCTTCATGTTGGGCCAGGCTGTTGAAGACTTGCTCTCATCACTGAACTATGAGTGGAAGAGACAGTGTGGGCAAAAGTCTAAGAATCCTCCTCCCAGCTGTGTACCTGTGACCTTGCCCTTCTGGGAGCTGCCAACATGAGCCCCAGAATGTTATACTGACTCCAACGAGACTAGAAATCTAGAATCCAACTTAGGGCAGCCCGGCTCAGCTGATCATGACCATGAAGATAGACGCTGATGGTGACAAACTGTGGAGGCATTTAGGTTATGTCTTGCATGGACTTAAAGGACATTGTTCACACTCAACAATATCGCCTTCCTCCTTCCTCCTGCAGGAGCCCCCTACTCAACCCAGAACCAGCTGTTTCAAACAGTGGAGGTATGCTTTGTTAATGGATGGCAGTCCCGGGTTGCTAAGTCCCTGGACAGTTGCAGGAGGACCTGTGTTCCCAGAGATGGTGACTGGGCACAAAAGTGATGTTGAACCTTTGAAGCTGCACTTCTGACCTCTATCTCCTCATACTCCGGTTGTGTATCCTAGACAAACGCTGCACCGATCGGCCATATGCGTCAGGAAGCGGGATCTTGTCTAGATAATTTGATCACTTCCTTCTACTCAAAGGCCCACAGCAGGGCCTGCAGTTGATTACCACACACTGAATGCACAAAACAAAAGAGCCTGGGGGGGGTAAGGTCTGGGGTAGAGTTCTTGCCTAGCATGCACAGGGCCCTGGGTTTAAGTCCTCCGTGCTGCAAAAAGAATAATGAAGGAAAATTAAAGAATCCGAAACTGGCCTTTGTTCACATGCCTCTGTGTGTGTGTGTGTGTGTGTGTGTGTGTGTGTTCTTTCCTTTGTGTTTGCACACCTGAATTTATAAATGAACTGAAACCAAAGCTTCTCACCATCCTCCTGCGGGGAGTTTAATCCTGAGCTCTTGCAAGGGAGGCATTCACCAGAATGAGCCCCAGTGCACAGCTGGTCTATGTTTTGTTTTGTTTTTTCCTGGGAATAGAGCAGTTTATTTCTACTGCATAAGCCTGTTTGTCTTCTCTCGTCAGGGTCCTTTGCAGAACACCTCCTCATCTCATCCTGAAAAATAACCTGACACATAGGATGGAGGTTTTACTGTTTCGGGTTTTGTCTGGGCATACCTGAAGTTTGGTCTGCAGTGAGTGGAGGTCAGGCAGACTATTGCCCACTCAAGCACTTGCTGCCATTGGGGGTGGGGCTTGTTTTAGATGCTCAGGAAGCACTAAGCACTTTTCTTTGACCACCTGTGGGGACAGAGTTCTGCCTGGGGATGGAATAGAAGGAACGCATTGTCTCTGCATACAAATGTTAGCATGGAAAAGCAATGGGAAAAAATATGCTGGCAAGATCGTGCCCACCAGGACAGACAGAATCTCTGTGCAGGGTAATGGAATGTTGCGGGGAGGGGCACAAGAAGAGAAAAAAAACTAGGAGATACAGTGTCCTCAGAACTCTCTGTACTACACGAAAATATAATAATAATACCAGGTAGTGTGTGTGTGTGTGTGTGTGTGTGTAATGATAGTGCTGTGTATATGCAAGTGTGTGTGTGTATGTGTGTGATGGTAGTGCTGTGTATATGCAGGTGTGTGTGTGTGTGTGTGTATGTGTGTATGTCTGTGTGTGTGTGTGTGTGGTGGTAGTGCTGTGTATGTGCAAGCGTGTGTGCTACTGCTCCCGCATGGAGGTCAGAGGACAACCCTAGGTGTTGGCCCCTGCCCTTCATCCCGTTTGCTGCCTCATAGGTCAGGTGAGTTAGCCCACTAATTTTCCATGGTTCTTCTATCTCTGCCCCTCTCCTGGGAGGGATGCACTGGGGTTACAGACACTTGTGCTGCCCGGCTTTTTAAAAATGTGGGTCTGTGGATCTACACTCAAGTTCTCAAGCTTACAGGGCAAGTGTTCTCCCCAGTCCGAAGAAATGTTGTTTAACTCGGTGTCAGGAAATGAAGTTCTGTTGCAGAAGGTTCTGTGGAGAGAATCCAGAGAAGCTACTGTGTCTGTGTGTGGATGGCTGCAAACCCCTCATTGTAGAGCGTTGGCCGGTACAGAGAAGCGTGCCAACATGAGATGAAAACAAGCCTCATTTGTTGGATAGCCAGAAAAGACCACAGCAGGGTAGCAGGGACAAACGGCCGTGTGATCAGGAACACAAAGCTGGTGAGTCTTGGCCGAGGCAGTTACCTCCAGGGGTGTTTGGCACATTTTTGGTTGCCAGAACTTAGTGATGCCACTGGCATTTAGTAGGAGGGATTCCACAACACCCGGTGCAGCCCCCCACCCCACCCAACCAAGAGTCATCCAGCTCAAAACACCGATAGTTAGTGCTGAGGTGGAGAACCCCTGTGGTGGCTGATGTGAGTGATGAAATGCATCTTTACACCCATCTGTTCCTTATCACAAACCTCGGAGTGGGCAGGGCAGGTCTCTTTATCCTCTGAGAGAGCAGAGGTAGCAGAAGTTCCAGGACTAACCAACTGTGTCACACTTGGGACCCAGGCCTCGGGCCTCAGCTCCACCATCTGCCAGCTCTCCCGGGGAACCCCAGCACAGCATGCTTCTGTTGCCGAGGAACTGAGGTCCCCTCCTTGGCTTCTTTGTCTCCTGGATACAAGACTTCAGGAGTAGATTCAGGAAAGAGCCTGAGGACAGTTTTATTAGGGTTTAAAGGAAAGCACCAGGGCAGACAAGCTGTAGATTTTGGCAGCCACCAGGAGGAGAGAGATGGAGAAGAGGAATCAGGAAGGAGACCCAGGGCAGTGTGTCAGCAATGGTGGTCAGTATGCAGAGTCACGGTAGCAAGCAGCTACATGGTAAAAGCAAGGTAGCTTCAGAGGAAGAGTGAGAAAGCCCAAAGTGACAGAGAAAAC
The DNA here is from genome assembly GCA_902168325.1 of Peromyscus nudipes. Classification (NCBI taxonomy): domain Eukaryota; kingdom Metazoa; phylum Chordata; class Mammalia; order Rodentia; family Cricetidae; genus Peromyscus; species Peromyscus nudipes. Next base: position 5,076 of record CABHPH010144279.1, on the reverse strand, counting down.
ATGGTTAGGCTTTAGCCATTATCCAAGAGAAAGAGGTAGAAAAGAGGAAAAGGGGATAGTTTAAAGGGGAGGGGGCAGACCTATCAGAGCTGCAAGGCCATTGCCACTTAAGCAACTGCACTAGTGGCAGTTCTGGGAAGGAAAAGGACAATAAAGGTATAATTATTCCCCCCACCTCTTTAACATGGCTTTAGGTGAATCAGCCTTCCTGTAGGGTGATCTCTTGGCCCGTTGGCTGATGGGAGTTACAGTCGTACCCCTCTCTATATATATAGCTTCCAGGCAGAAGTTAGGAGAAAAAGTACGAAGAACCAAAGCTCTCCCGGCATTGCTGGGCTCTGGCCCGCACAGAACCAAGGACGGGTTTAGCTTTCAGTCAAAGGAAAAGCTGTTTACTTTTGGGATTCGCTACCCTGAACTTCCTTTCTACACCCCGTCCTCATGACTGCAGCCACTTGAACTGTGTGGCTGGGTGAAAATGTGCTCCACTCCAGACCGTGCCCAGGGAAGGAGGCTGCGCAGGAGCAAAAGCAGAAAAGTCACACTCCAGGGCGCAGTCGCTGGGAGAAACCGATGGGAAATGAAAGAAGAGTCGATAGGATGGCGAATCTTTTCTCCGGCAGTGGCCGGGGTCACGTTTTGTCACACACCCACAGGAGGACTTTGGGGTATGCACAGATCTGAAAAGTGCCTGGCTTGCCTGGAAAGGGACCATCTCAGGGAGTTCGTAGACAGATAGGTGGGCAACAGACTTGAGAAGGAATGCCGGGGCGAGCTGCTGGCGATGGAGGGACAGATGGGACTTGATGGCGTGGCTAGAGCTTGGGATGTCCACTCCACGTACAACGTTCTCCTTCAAGGAACACTCTCCTGCTCGTGGGATAAAATCGGTTGCTTTTAACAGCAGAGCATGTGGTGCTGGAGGGTTTTCATTGAAGACTGAGTATTTTGCTACCATTTGGATGGCACAGCCTACTGAGAAAGTGGGAGCAGATGAAAATAGCATCTTGCACAGGCTGTCCTTTTGGGTGCCTATTTAAGCACACAGTGAAGTCATAGCACAAATACTCACATGAGTGGTTTTCGCTTGACACTGACCCAAATAGGTTTATTACTACAACTCCATGTTCAAATAGACCAAAATAGGCTTCGGTGTAGGCACAGGGCACTCAGAGTCACATTTGCCAGCTCTGGAATGGACACCATCACCCTAGAAGGCATGAGAAAGGAAAGCAACTAATTATTCATCATGCCACAGTGGCAATTAGTGCAAGGAACTGCCCTTCCCCTGTTAAGTACTTATAATTCATATATCCATAGTGTGTGTGTGTGTGTGTGTGTGTGTGTATGTGTGTGTGTGCCTGATCAAACCCAGGACCACATGCAGCATGATTTCACAAGTTCCTAGACAAAAGGGGAAGTTCACAAGAGATACACCCGGGGCGGGGCAAGATTGGGATAAGCAGGGAGTTGGCCCTAGGCCATAAGGGTTTAAGGTTCACATAAAACCTTAGGAAAGCCCTTTTCATTGTGGTAATCAGATAACTTGCTTTGTTTGGGCCAATCAAAAAGGCTACATGCTCAATTTCATTTTCATGTCCCTAGTCTTTAATGCTTATGAAAATGAAATTAATTTGTTCTCTTTACCCTAGCATTCAAGAATGTAGAACAACTTTTCTGTGAGATATACTCACAAATATCTACAGACAAGAGTGTATTTTTAAGATTATGTTGAGATGTATTATTGACTTCAAGTAAATTTAAAGGTTTAAATAATCATAACAACAACAAATCCCATAATGAAAAGTCTGGAGATGAAACAATTCCAAGGCTGTCTGGTCCATGAGCTGGGCCATTCAAGCATGTGAGCTTCTTCTAGCTTCCTGCTCTGCTGTCTCCAAGGTGACTTGGTCCTGAGGCTAGTCATTTGGTAGATGGCAGATGGTCATTTCTCTTTCTAACACAATGGTGAAAGAAATCCAAAGGGAATTTTCCTGACCTCAGAATGTGTATGTCAATGGTAGGGTGTTGACCCAGTGTACACAAGGCCCTGGGTTATAGGACTATCATTTACAACAGTCTTCTGTTGTAAGATGATTCATCCTCAGGATCCCCATACTGGAAGGAGAGATCTGACTTCTGAAAGTTGCCCTCTGACTCCACGTGTGTGATATGGCATACTCCCCTCCCTCATATGAATAAAAAAACAAAAATTTGTACTAAAAAATAGGAGTTATTCCCCACCAGGGGTGGTAACATGCCTACCATCCCAACTAACTACTCAGGAGCTAAGGTGGGAGGATCACTTGGGACTAGCCTGGGCTACATAGTGAGACACCCCCTCCACCCCCCCATCCCCCACTTCCCATAACAAATAAAAAAAAAGTCACCCCCTGAGATTTGGGAGGGGTCCTGAAGGGTGTGACTACTTCAACAAAACAATCATCAATGAAAAGATAGGGTGCAAAGTGATTTTTGAGTGGACAACTAAGGATGTCTGTTGTGGAATATTAGTTTAAGATGTGTTACATTTGTTTATGTTGTAAAACATTTGTTTCAATGATGCAAAGATGTGTTGCATCCGTTTCTGTTTTTGTTTAACTCTCTAAAGCTGTGTTTCTTTGCCTGTCTAAAACTCCTGATTGGTCTAATAAAGAGCTGAGTGCCTAATAGCTGGGCAGGAGAGGGATAGTCGGGGTTAGCATGCAGAAAGAATAAAAAGAAGGAGAAGAAGAGAGAAGAGGGAGGAGTGAGAAAAAGAGGAGAGGAGGATGCCAGGGATCAGCCACACAGCCACAGAGTAAGAAGAAAGAAAGAGATATAGAATAAAGAAAGGTAAAAGCTCAGAGGCAAAAGGTAGACAAGATAATTTAAGTTAGAAAAGGTGGCTAGAAACAAGCCAAGCTAAGGTTGGGCATTCATAAGTAAGAATAAGTTTCCGTGTATTTATTTGGGAGCTGGGTGGTGAGCCCCAAAGAGAAAAAAAAGAAAGAAAACCAACTACAGATGTCTGCTATATAGTTAAAAGGGAGAAAATACTGCTGGGGACATTCTGAGGAGATGTTGGTAATAGAATACAAAATTTCAGCTGGATGGAGGAATAAATTCAAAAGGTCTGTTGTATTATACACAGGGTGACAACAGTCTACTGTATAGCAAGGTGACAACAGTCTGTTGTATACAGGGTGACTACAGTCTACTGTACACAGGGTGACTACAGTCTACTATACACAGGGTGACTACAGTCTACTGTACACAGGGTGACTACACCCTATTGTACACAGGGTGACTACAGCCTGTTGTACACAGGGTGACTACAGTCTATTGTACACAGGGTGACTACAGTCTACTGTACACAGGGTGACTACAGTCTACTGCACACAGGGTGACTACACTCTATTGTACACAGGGTGACTACAGTCTACTGCACACAGGGCGACTACACTCTATTGTACATAGGGTGACTACAGTCTACTGTACACAGGGTGACTACAGTCTACTGTATAGCAAGGTGACAACAGTCTGTTGTACACAGGATGACTATAGTCTACTGTACACAGGGTGACTACAGTCTACTGTACACAGGGTGACTACAGTCTACTGTACACAGGGTGACTACACTCTACTGTACACAGGGTGACTAGAGCCTACTGTACAGCAGAGTGACTACAGTCTACTGTACACAGGGTGACTACAGTCTACTGTACACAGGGTGACTACAGTCTACTATGCAGCAGAGTGACTACAGCTAATTACAAATATATTGGAGTCTTGAAAACTGCTTTCCAAAGGTGAAAAGATAGCAAAATAACATGGAGTAAAAAAATCAGAATTAAAGATGATGAGAAAAATCTAGATAAAAAAGAGACTAAGAAAACATTTTAGATGTTGAATAACATAACAAATAGAGGAAGATGAAGACCCCACTGAAACATTAGATGCAGGAAAACAAGACAGACCATGAGATAGGTAGGGACCATGAGGCAGATGAACTCTGGGCCATGAACTTCTTACCCCTTAAAAGCATGCCTTCAACAGCTATGTCATGAAACACCAGATTAGGCCAGAGTCAGAACACTGACAGACTACTAGCTCACTAGTACTAAACCAAACTAGAACTAGCAGGGTTCAAGGTGACTACACAAATGACAAGCACAGAGGGACTGTTACCAAAGCAAGCACACAAGCCAACCCTACACAGGTCTTCTGCCTTTGCTCACTCTTGATTCGCTTAAAACTCGCGAATTTTGGAGGTCACACAGGTAAGCATGCATTATGAGTCTCCAAATAGCTTTGAGCCAATGGCTCCTTTGACATAGCAGTTGCTTTTGCAGAAATTTGAAGACCTTGTTTGCTGAAAATACTGATGTTTCACTGTACCTGACTGTTGGCTAAAATGGGATGAAAGTCTTGGTACCTTTGTCTTCATAGTTTATCTCTGCTCTGCATGTAATGTGATTAAAACAAAAAAATTTCCCCAAGACCTAACCTATTGACCACTGGAGCAAGTATGTGTTTCCTCTACCCTGCCCTTGTGCTTTCTCAATGACTAAGCACCTACAGTCCCCCAGACTCACTATAAGACCCAGACCAGATCATGAGGCCCAGACAGTTACACAAGATGATGGTACCTGTAACATAGCAGTCACTGAGTGAACTTGACAACCTGTTAAACACTCCCTACACACACACACACACACACACACACACACACACACACACAC
>CABHPH010144278.1:6538-25671 GCA_902168325.1 Peromyscus nudipes | reverse complement strand
CCACCACCACCACCACCACCACCACCACCACCACCACCACCACCACCCGCGCTCCAGGACCCAGCGCGGGCGAGCAGGCGGGCGGGCGGGCAGGCAGGCGGCGGCCTAGGAGGGGAGAAGGAGCGGTGGCGGCAGCGGGTAGTAGCGGCCGGCCGGCAGCAGGGAGGCAGGCCCGGCTGGGGACACGGAGCCGCCAGCGGCTGCTGCTCACAGGGGACCAGTCCGCGGCCAGGCCCTCCCACCGAGAGCGGGCCGCCCCCGGGACACCCCACCCTCCTCCGCCTTCCCGTTCCACCTGCTTCTCTCCATCCTCTCCTCCCACCTCGTCCCTCCACCTCGTCTGCCCCCTTCTTGGTCTCTCCAGGGCTGCCAGTTACCCTGTCCTCGCCAGCCCGGTCACTGCCCGGCCTCTCCTGGCCCCCAAGCATGCTTTTCCCGTGGGGACTGAGGGCTTGAGGACTCAGGGCCCTAGCCTCATCCAGGGCAGGGCCAAGGCTCTGGGGGGAGGGGGGGAAGGGGGCGGCCCCCCCCCCCCCCCCCGGCCCCCCCCCCCCCCCCCCCCCCCCCCGGCCCGCCGTCTTTTTTTCCCCCCCTCCACCTCCCCTGTCCCCCCCCCCAGGCCGGCCCGGCTAGGGGAGGGGGCGGGGGCCCTTTCCTGGGCCGGCTTCCCCCTCCCCCGGCTTTGCCTGTGCCCCCCTCCCTTCCGTTTTCACCTTCCTCTCCTCCTTTCCTCCCTCCTTCCCCTCCGTTTGCTCCTTCCCCCTCTCCTCTCTCCCCTTCTCTCCTCCATTTTCTCCTTTCCCCTTCCTCCCCTCCTGGCCCGCCCTTTGCTTCTCCACCTGTCCTTCCTCCCCGCTGCTGGGGAGACACCGTTTTGGATTAGTTGGGGGCCACCGCCGGCGGCGGGGGAGGGGGCCCAGTGGACTGCCCTCTCCCCCGGCCCCAGCCTCACCAGCACCCAGAGTCGGAGCATCTCCTGGTTGTCGTTTCTCGGGCCTCGAGGGAGCCCAGCCCTCCGTCCCACCAGGATCCGTAAGTGTCTGCAGGGCGGGGATTGGGCTGGGTCCTGGGTCCTGGAAGGCCAGGCTCCCTGCCCGGCTGGCAGGGCCCCCACAGTCCTTGCTCCCCGTGGATGGCAAGGCACCTACTCCACCCCTGCTTCGTGCCCTCCCTCTCAACCTCTCATTCTCCACGACCTTTTCTCACCCTTACTTCTGGGCACACACCTCACACCTGCCCTCAGTCCCAGCTTCCCCCCGGCCCTGTGGTCTGACTGGCTCTGTGATATCTCACTTCACAGGGTTTCTTCGCTTGTTCCTTCTCCAAGCTTTGGGTCCCAGACCCACACTGGCTCCTGACTTGTGTGTTCGTTTTCTCTTTTTCTGCCTTACCACAGGCCCAGTCCCCGTTGCACCTCTTGTCTCCTGGAAATGCCTTTGCATTTTCAAGTCTGCATTTCGCCTATCTCCCGGGCCTGTCCGACTCTGCCCAACTTCTCTGTGCTCCACTGTTCTCCTAACCCTGTCTCTGTAGGAGATGCTTTCCTATCTAGCCTTCTTCCCACTCTGTCTTTCCGTTCTCTGCCTGATCCTCTCCACCTCCAGGCTTCATCTCTCACTTTACAACTTCCGTCCCCCAGACCCACTCTGGGACCCCAGTCTTCCCCTCTGTGGCTGTCCCCATCCACTGTTTTCTCCTCTGTTCCCTGGCTTTCACTGACTCTTGCACCCCACCCTCCTGGTCTCTCTCTCCACTTCTGAACCACACCACCTGGCTTTTTTGCTCCCATCCCTCCCGGTACCTATGGACTCTGGGATCCTTGGCACTCCTGTAGGCCTCACTTGAGTTTCTGCATCTGTGGGGTCTGCTCTGCCCTTCCAGCCTCAGTTTCCCTCCTGGCTCATCCCTTCTCTAGCCTGTGTTGAGTCAGCCTTCTCGCTGTGTGCTTCTCCCTCATGCCTTTTCATTCTGGCTTCTGCCCCCCTGGCCTCGGCTTCTTTAGGCTGCCATGCAGCTCATCCCTTGCTCACACTCATATGTGTGTGTGTGTGTGTGTGTGTGTGTGTGTCTGTCTGTCTGTCTGTCTCAGACAGTCTCTCTCTCATCAGTTTCTTGTTTCTTTCTTTGCTCCCCATGGTTCTTTTTGTTTGTTTGTTCTGCTTTTGGAGACAGTGTTTCCTATAGCCCAGGCTAGCCTTGAACTCACTATGTGGCTGAAGCTGGCTTTGAACTCCTGATCCTCCTGGCTCTGCCTGCTGATTGCTGGGATTACAGGTGACACCACACCCTGCTCTCCTCCATGGTTCTCATACTTGTTGTTACTCATCTTTTGGCCCCCTTTCTTCTCCTATTTGCCTCTTGTCCTTTGCATGTATCTCCCCTTGCTGATGTCTCTCCTCCGACCTGTAGGGCCTGGCGCCCTCTCCTCAGCTCCCCTCTGTGGCTGGCTCTGTTTCCATCTGTTTCTGCCTGGTCCGAGTCTCGGGTCTGTGAGTCCTGGGCCCGCCTGATCCCTGCTCTTTCTTGCGTTCCTCATCTGCTCCTTTGATATATCATTTTTTGTTTCTGAGATAGGATCTAGCTCTGTAGCACAAGGGTATCTGGGGATTCACTATGCAATAGAGTAAGTAGCCTCAAACTCACAGTGATCCCCCTGCCTCCAGAGTGCAGGAATTACATCCTGGTGTGGATGTCTTACTTAGTGCCTGTCCTTTCCCCACTTAGCTCTAGTCACCACTTTGTGGCTATATTTCTGTGAGTGCCTTCCGGGACCTCTGTGTTTGTTTGTGACCCATAGTCTGTCTATGCATAGTGCCTCTGTCCTTCCGTCCCCATCTGTGTCTGCCACCTGTGGGTCCCTGTCCTTCTGCTCTGTCTCAGTCTCTTTGTCTGTAGTCCCCGATCCCCATTTGTTCCAGATGTCCCAGGATGAACCCCCCTCCCTCCTGCCCTTCCCCTTGAGAACTCTCCTTCTAGCTCTCCCAGAATTCCTTGCTCCTCTGTCCTGGTCAAGCCTCCACTTAGTTCTAATTCGCAGTCTGCAGCCACCAGTCTGTTGAGCATGCCCTCCTATCCCTCAGGCTCTCTTTACCAAAGGCTGAGAGGGGTGTGCGGGAGGACTTTCTCAAGGTCATCCAGGAAGTAGGGGCAAGTGTAGGGCTGATAAGGCACCCTTCCCCTTGGCCTGGACTTTTCTGGCCATAGAAGCCAATTCCAAGCCTTGGCTTGGGACTCTGCCCTTCCCCAGGATTTCTCATTCTGGCTTGTCACCAGCTGAAGTCTTTCCGTGGGTCCAGGTGGGATGCAGGGGGACACTTGACATACTTCACAGTGCTCTAGGCTCTACAATGACCCTCTTCCCTTGGCGCACGGCCTATAACCAGGTCTGGGGCTCCGTATGCACATCTGGCAAAACACATCCCGCCCAGTGGTTACACTTCCAAAGACCTGGAGTGCCCAGAGCAAACCTGGAATCCCTGAGGCTGGATCTGTGAGAAGACACACACCATACCCCAGCTCCCCAGAACAAGGTGCAGGCAGTGTTTCGGCACCCACCTCTCACAGCCAGTCTTCCAGCTTTCCTTTCTTCCTACCGACTCTCTCTGGTTGCTTGAGCCGGTTTGTGCCTCTCCCCGAGTTCTCTGTCTTTCTCTCCCATGCACTGGTATCCCCTTGTTTGATCTGCCCTTCTCCCTTTCTCAGGCTTCTATCCTTTATCTCATGTCTTCTGTCCTTCTCTTTCTGTCTGTCTCCCAGTCCTGTCTCTAATCTCCTTCCGCTTCCCTTCTCTGTCTCTGTCATCTTCTGTTCTCATATACATCTGCCTGTTTTTCCCTTCCTTCTGCATTTTCCGGGTCCCTGCATCTTTCATTTTGCAGCCTCTCACCAGATACTTTTTTCTATTTCCTCTTTTTTCTTTCTTCTGTACTCTCTTTTTGGGTTCTTTGCTATGTGGAGTCCCTCCCTCCCTCCTTCCCTCCGTCCCTCCTTCCATCCTAATTTCCCCTCACCAAGTTTCCTAATTCCCAGATACTTTCACCTATCAGACCCTGGGTACCCAGGCCTCTCTCCCATGGGATTGTGGGAACCAGGGACGTCAGGAAGGTGGCAAGTGAGGCTTGGGATAGGGTTGCCTAGCAACCACTGCATCCTCTCCAGCCAGTTTCTGTTGCCTAGTAACGGCTGCCTGCCCAGAGACAGGGGCGGGACTGGGGTGATGGTGGCACTTCCCAGTTTCCTGCTGGGGTGGGGCTGGTCCCCAGAATCACTCCTACTTGAAATTTCTAGCAATTACTGTCTTATCAGTGACCTCTGACCTTTTCATCTTCCATTGCTCAGGACTATGAGCTTGGTATCCCCAGTGAGCCAGGCCTTTCAGAACTGCATTCTTCCCCAGTGATGTCTGGGAAGACTATGCTTGCCACTCCACCCAGCATCTTTCCCAAGAGACTCTGCACCTCCACATCAACCATCTCCCTTGGGGCTGGGGGGGTCTCTTGCAGGTGGCGAGTGGGGGCCGCGGCAGCTGCATCCCCATGAGGAGGGGAGGAAGATGCCGGCTGAGCTGCTACTGCTGCTGATAGTTGCCTTCGCCAACCCCAGCCGCCAGGTGCTGTCATCACTGCGCATGGGTGAGGCCCTAGCACTCTTCCTCCTCGGGAACCAGGCATATTGGCACCAAAGTGCTCTGTCCCCCAACTTCTTCCCCTGGACCCATGAGCCCAGACACCCTGCTCTCTAGCCTCAGATCCAGGAATCCACACCCTTCATACCTGTACCTCCCTTCAATCTAGAGGCCACAGATCCAAGACCCCACAGCTACCCTTTCTCAGGGGTCCCAGGACTCTAGCCCCTCCCAACTGTTGTCTCCTCTCAGCTGCAATCCTGGACGACCAGACCGTGTGTGGCCGCGGTGAGCGTCTGGCTCTGGCCCTGGCCCGGGAACAGATCAACGGCATCATCGAGGTCCCAGCCAAGGCCCGAGTGGAAGTAGACATCTTTGAGCTGCAGCGGGACAGCCAGTACGAGACCACGGACACCAGTGAGCGGGGCCGCGGGGGTGTGGGGTGAGGCAGGGCAGGTGGGGCCTCAACCAGTCACTCCACCCCTGGCCTCCTCAGCTCAAGTTTATACTCATCTGCTCACATCTGCCCCCTTCCCTGGCCGTGCCTGTTTCTGCTTCAGGGAAGTGGATGCTGCTGGGTTGTGAGGTCTAGGCACTGAGGCCTGGGGCGTTAAAAATCCCTGCTGGGTCAAGAAAGGCATTCTGGAGCAGGTGAGCAGGAGGTGCGTGGCGCTGTTCCTGCAAGCCCTTCAGAGCTGGCTTGCCCTGTGGGAGGGCCGCAGAGTGTCTGTTGATGCTCATGGCCCTCATAAACGGCATCATAGTTGGCTTTTGTTATGATAAAAAAAACACTGAACAAAACCAACTTGGGGAGAAAAGGGTTTGTTTTAGTTTGCAGGTTATACAGGAGGGAAGTCAGGGCAGGAACTCAAGGCAGGAACTGAAGCAGAGACCATGGAGGAGTGCTGCTTACTGGCTTGCTCTTCCTGGCTTGTTCAGATTTCTCTCCTGTATACCCCCACAACTACCTACTCAGGGGAAGCACCACCCACAGAGGGCTGAGCCCACCTTCTTTAATCATTAATCAAGAGAACACCCCATAGACTTGCCTACAGGCCAGTCTGATAGAAGCAGTTCCTCGATTGAGGTTCCTTCTTCCCGGATGGCTGTAGTTTGTGTCAAGTTGACAGAACCAACCAGAGCACTTGCCCCAGCTGGGCTGGGATCATAGCTCTTTGCAGCCTTCTGTATTAAGACATGTTTTATGCTGGGCATGGTGGCTCACACCTGTAGTCTTGGCACATGGAAGGCTGAGGCAGGAAAGTTGCGGTGAATTTTAAGTGAATCATGGCTACAGAGTGAGTTCTAGGCCAGCCTGAACTATTGCATAAGATCCTGTCTGAAAAACCAAACCAAACCCAAACTCAAACAACAGCATGTTAGGCCTGAGATCAGGGATAGCTTAGCATCCATGATATATGGGTTTGACCCCAAGCACAACAAATAAACAATCGTGGAAACAGTTTTCTTTCCTTACAGGCCTTTACATTAGCTTTGTTAGGCTGTGGGTGTTTCAAATCACCGAGAGGAGGAATAGGGTAGACTGCTCAGGCCTCTTTGACTGGTGCATCGTGGATACAGTCTGGGAGACGCTGATATGGAGGCTGAAGAGGCAGGTGGCAACAGGCATGCACTTAGGGTTGAGTCAAGGAACAGTGTGGGGTGAAGCCATCTTGGCTAGCTGGAGTCAGTGTGTGTTTGAGGAAATCCTGAAAATGAAGCCAAGTCAAAGGAAATTGGGACCCAGAGTTAAAGGGAGATTCCTGGCACGTCTATAGACTAACTGGACCCCGCCATTCCTGACAGAATCCCGGGAAATCATGAACTCCTAAATGTAGCCATGTCTGAAATTAGTTTGTAATCCTTTTAGCGTGTGATCTAATTTATATTCTCATCCTTTCTCTGTCTCTCTCTTCTTCTCTCCATTACCCCCATGGCCTCATACATCCCTAAGCAAGTCTTCTAACACGACCTCTAGCCTCAACCAAACTGTTCTCTTAACCAACCCATCCTGAGTTTCTGTCATGGCTAACTGAAAACATCACGTCGCAATCCAAACTTGTTTCTCCTATGTCCTCCGTGTTGAAGGTCCCACCATTTGCACAGACCAGACGCCTAAAAATGGCCCTTGTTTTCCATCTCTCTCCCAAGAGCCACTCATCTTGCCTCTTATTTGTCTCCAGATTCTTTTCTCGTCCGTCTCCTCTCCATTCTCTGCACCCCTGCTCTACTTCAGGATGGCCAACTCAGGCCTGTACCACCTGCCTCATTCATCACACATAGCCAGCTTCAAGTGCAAGCTTCACTCACCAGGGGGGGGCATCGTGGGTAGTAAAGTGACTGAAGTGCTTGCAAGGTAGAGGAAGTCAGCTCCGGGTTTGCAGTTCAGAAGGAGGCCCACAGAGCTGGGCATGGTGGTGAAGGCTTGTAGACTCAGCATTCAGAGACCCAGGCAGGAGGAATATGAGTTTAAGGCCAGTCTGGTTTACATAGCAAGATCCAGGACAGCCTGGGCTATATAGTGAGACCTTTCCTCAACACACACACACACACACACACACACACACACACACACACAGGTCCCATGGTGTCCACATGCTTTCCCGTGTTCCTCTTGGCTTTGCCTGTCTCTCTGTGGCTTTGTCTCTCTGCCTCCCTCTGAGCAGGCCAGGGGCTGGTCCTCTGGAATCCAGGCTGGTGGAGGAGGATCCCACAGCTCTGAGCCTCTGGGTCCTCTCCTGGACCAGGACAGTTTCCTGTGGGTGGGGAGGGAGCAGAAGCAGAGGCTCTCTGACTCTGGTCTCTTCCCTTCACAGTGTGTCAGATCCTGCCCAAGGGGGTCGTGTCTGTCCTGGGACCCTCCTCCAGCCCAGCTTCAGCCTCCACCGTGAGCCACATCTGTGGGGAGAAGGAGGTGAGGTGGGGCATGGGGGGTGGAGAATGGGGGCGGGGCTTGGATCCCTGGCAAGCAATGCCTCCCTTTCTGTCCAGATTCCCCACATCAAGGTGGGTCCTGAGGAGACGCCCCGCCTTCAGTACCTTCGCTTCGCATCTGTCAGCCTGTATCCCAGTAATGAGGACGTCAGCCTGGCGGTCTCCCGAATCCTCAAGTCCTTTAACTACCCCTCGGCTAGCCTCATCTGCGCCAAGGCTGAGTGTGAGGGAGAACTGGGTGTTCTCTTAACATTCTCTCTAGGCACCCCTTCCCAAGAGCCCTAATGTCCCACACAATTCCCTGGTCCCACCAGGCTCCTTCTAGTTCCCACTGTCTCTTTCCCCTTAAGGAACTGGGACATCTGGTTCCATAGAACCCCTCTTGTCCCAGAGAGACCCGTGTGATTCACCGATAGTGAACCTTTTTCGCCTAGCTTTCACCAGGCTTGAGGGGTGGCAGGGGGCAGTGCTGGCGCATAACTTTAAAAAAATGTATTAATTTTTAGTTAGTGTACAAAATCTCATTTGACATTTTCATATGTATTTATCATCTCATTTTGCTTGTAATTGCCCCTGCATGCAACTTTCAGTCTAGGGGAGGCCTCGGGCCACTGAGCTCTTGGGACATGGCGGGTATATGGGCTGCCAGGGGTTGTGCGGGGCCTTTGGAAAGGGTTCTGACCATCTGGGAGGCTCAGAGCCCATATTCTAAGAATGCTACCTCTAAGCTGAATATGAAACATTGGGCGAATACGTTCTGATCAAGGATCCTGTGGGACAGAGGTGGAAGGCTCCAGAGTGCAGCCCTAAAGAGGTCCCGAGGTTAGAGTGTGGAACAGTGAGTTGAGGGGTCAGGGAAGCCTTAGAGGTTTCCAAGCAGGAGCTCAGGACGAGGGGACATAGTCAGATCTGTGTCATGAGAAATGACAGACTGCATAGGGATACACCTGTGTCAGAGAGAACAGTCGGAGGCAGGCGATGTGGGTTAGGTGAAATGAAGGCAGTTGGATGGAGAGCTAGGTCTCCTTGAGGAGAAAAGTTGGATAGGGTAGGGCAGGGTGCTCAGGTTGTGAGTGACACCAGAACTTGGTAGGGAAGAGGAGAGCAGCTTGTTCAAGAACACACTTTGGGTGTGACATTGTTTGAGATGTTCAAGTGTGGTGGTCTGGGGGTGGGTTGTGAGTGTGGAGGTTGGGGGAGGGCACTGAGCTTTGGAACTTCTAGAAGGAATTTCTCGTTCTGGAGGTTCTTACTGAGCATTTGCTGAATGTCAGACGCTCATGTTAGGAGGACAGCCATGAGAGGGGTAGACTCAAATGGTCGTCCTTGTCAAACCTCCCTTCCAAAGACAGACATCAGGCAACCCCCTTATGGTTGGTAGAGTTGGTAGAGTTAAGTTCTCTGGAGAAAGAAGGAGGTCATAGGGATTGGAGTGGGGGTAGGGGAAGTAGCAGGCATGGGCCTCTTAGAGAAGGTGACATCCAGGGAAAAAGCTAGAGCAGGTCAGGGTTAGCCGTGGAGGAACCTGAGAAATAGGGCCCCAAGTAGAGGGAACAGCCAGGCTGAGGCCACAGGACAGAAGGCTGACTCTGTGAGACAAAGAGGAGACCCATGTGGCTGGAGCAAGCAGAAACACTGAGTGGCAGTGAGGAGATGAGACACTTGGCACAGAGCAGGGCCACATCTGCTTCCATCACTCTGGTTGCTGTTTGGGGAGCAGACTCAAGCGAGCGTGGCCAATGCAAGAGGAAAGAGGTGGCAGTGGCTTGCGCCAGGGCAGTGACCATGGTGTGATAGGTCTGATAGAATCTGATGTGTTTTGAAATAGAGACTGGGTGAGTGAGGAGGAAAAAAAAAAAAAAGAAAAGAAAAAGAACCCAGCCTGCCATCAAAGTTCTGGCCTGAGCAAGTGGCACATTGTGATTGCCCATCATCCGAACAAGGGAGACAGGCAAAGGGGATAATTAGCTGCTACGTCAGACATTCCAGTGTGTGGTCAGGAAGGGGTAGGTCAGACATCTAGAAATCTGGGAAGATATCTCAGAGGGGGTTTTACTTGGGGAAATCTCTCAAAGCGTTAAGTCCTCAAGCCCAGTGCCCCCAAGGGCCCCAGCTGTTCCAGACACAGCCACTCCATCTTCTTTGCATGCTCTCCAGTCTTCTGCCCAGCTGCCCCATGCTGGGAGAGGGGAAGGAACATCTGAGGGTTCTGTGTCTGGGCAGGCAGAAGGAAGGGCTCTAACATGGGGCCTGGCGCTCCTTCAGGCTTGCTACGATTAGAAGAATTGGTGCGAGGTTTCCTCATCTCTAAGGAAACACTATCGGTGAGGATGCTAGATGACAGCCGGGACCCCACGCCGCTACTCAAGGAGATCCGAGATGACAAAGTGTCTACCATCATCATCGACGCCAACGCGTCCATCTCCCACCTCGTCCTTCGTAAGGTGGGCTCCCTCGTATTTGCACAGAACTGGAGGACAGATACCTCAGTGGTGGATTGTGGGTTTCATAGGGTCTGTTTGTTTTATAGCTTACTGGTCACATGACCCAGAATAGTCTTTTTTTTTTTTTTCCTGTGAAGTGCAGTAGGGTCCTACTTCTTTGGCTTGTGATGGTACCAAGCCTGCAGCAGGGAAAACCCCTAGAGTTGGCCCAGACTAAATTCTGAGTCATCACTCTTTAGGACTCTGTTGTTGCTGTGATTTGTTTCTTTCTAAAAAGATTTGTAATTTTTAATTATGTTATGTGGGGGGGAGGGGTGTGCGCGTAAGTGCCGGTGCCAGAGGTGTGGGATTCCCCTGGAACTGGAGTTACGGGATGTTGTGAGCCATGTGGGTGCTGGGAATTGAACTCAGGTTTAGCAGTGCACACTCCTAACCGCAGAGCCATCTCTCCAGCACCTGTTGTTTTTGAGGTGAGATCTCTCTGAGGGTAGTTTAGGCTGATCTGGGACGTGAGAATTTTAGGGCTTTTCTTGGAGCTCTGTGTTGAAGGGCTCATGAACATCCTTAACTAGGGCTCTTCCCTGTCGTGCAAGGCAGATATTTTGAACATTGTATAGACATAGAAGCTGGGGTTGTGGAGGCCAGGGCCCAGAGCGCTAGGACCTCTCCCCATGGGCCTAGCACATCCCGTCCATCAGTGAGGCGTACTCATTAATCATTCATTCACTTCCCCTGTGCTTAATTTTTCTTGATAATCGAATTTGTATTATTTTTCTCCATTTGTTTTTCATTTGTTTTTCTCTTAATTAAAACCATATGTCACTGCTGATCGCAGCCCACGGGAAGAAGTGTCAAGCAGACTCTTGAGGATATAGAGGGCTTAGGGAAGAGGTCTGAGTTGACAGGCTACCTGGGCAGAGATCTCTCCCGTGGAACTGTGTGCATCTTCCCTCTTCCCCTTCCCTGATACCCATGTGTCCAAGCCCTGCTCCTACTCCACTAGTAGTAAAAGCTGGAGCCCTATATTGTTAGAATTCTCGTGTGGGGTCAGGGTGGGGGTTATCCAGCCTGTCCTCCTCGGGGATCATAGGGAAGAGATCGCTCAAAGAATGAACCCTGAGAGTCTAACCGATTGCCTTCAATTGCAAAATTCCTCCCCCTCCCTTCCCTTCTCCTCCTATCCTCTCTCCTTCCCTTCCCTCCCTCCCTCTTTTCTTTTGATGTTTCTGGGGATTGAATTTGGGGCCTCATAACTGTTAGTCAAGGGCTCTGCCACTGAGCTCGATCCTAAGTCTGCTTTTTACTTTCGTTTGAGCCAAGATCTTCCAAAATTGCCCAGTGTGGCCTTACGCTCACTCTGTAGCCCAGACAGGCTTTGCATTTACAGTCTCACTGGCTTAACCATCTGAGTAGCTGGGATTAGAGGCCTGTGCCCCCAGGCCTGGCAGCCGGGTGCTTTTCTAATGGATGACCAAACAGGTTAAGCCCTAAACATTGGCAGCGCCAGTGGTTTTGGGTGACGTAGGGGTAAGGTTAAGGTCTCTGTCCCTGCCTGCCCTGTTTCCCAGGCTTCCATTTGTCTCCAGCAGGAAGTTGTGAGAGCCTTCATAGGAAGCAGTAGACATCTGAGGGCCCCATTCTCTGTTGGGAAAACTGTTTTCCTGGCCCTAGCCAGGGCGGTGGGCCGCAAGGGACCCTCACTTGTCTCCTGCTCGCTCTTTCTGTCTGGATGTCTCCTCACCAGGCCTGCCTCTAAATCTCTCTTCCCCTCTTGGGGTCCCCCCCCCCCGACACACCGTTCTCTGCCTCTTGGCCTCTCCTGTGTTCTCCAGGCTTCGGAGCTGGGAATGACCTCAGCGTTTTACAAGTACATCCTCACCACCATGGTGCGTACCCGGCCTATGCCCCTCCCAACTCCGCCTACCATACCTCCCTGCTCCAGTCCTGCCTCAGGCCTCACCCCTCTTCTTGGTCCCAGGACTTCCCCATCCTGCATCTGGACGGTATCGTAGAGGACTCCTCCAACATCCTGGGCTTTTCCATGTTCAACACCTCCCATCCCTTCTACCCGGAGTTTGTGCGTAGTCTCAACATGTCCTGGAGAGAGAACTGTGAAGCCAGCACCTACCCTGGGCCTGCGGTGAGCATGTGGATACCCACTCCCACTAAGACACACGGTGCACTGACTCTGGAGAGAGGGCTTGTGGATCTCCTTCTGATCATACCAGAATCCTCTGGTACCCAAGACCTCAGAGTGAGGCCCCATGATCAGTCTGGCCCGAGCCTCTTCTCCACATCTCAGGGCAGGCATTTGTACTCCCCGTCCCCGCCCCTGTTTCCCATGCTTTTCCCCACAGACACAGCAGCTTCCCCCTCACAAAGTTTTTGCCAAATGTCTCCTTGGTTGGACGACGTAACTTGTACTTCCTATTCTTATTTATTTATTTATTTAGAGACAGGGTCCCACTTTTTAACTCTCAGCACTGCCACACCTCTCCTTTGTTCTGAGGCGTGCTATCCCCTTCATCCCCAGAGCTGTGCTCAGGGTGGAGAGAGCTGTTCCTCCCTTCTACAGCTCAGGAAGGAGTTGACACGTGACCCGTTGATTCAGTCGGGAAGTACCAGAAGTGGGCTCCCAGCTCAGAGGCACCTGCCTTCCAAGCCCAGGATCAATGCTTACACTCTCTTGTCTCCTCACCCGCTCTGTGTTCATCCTTCCCATAACGTAGTATGCCCCAGGCACAAGCAGATGTTACCAGTGGCTGTCTTGCCTGCTTACTTTAACCATGCAGACCTGGCTGTCTCAGGAAGACAACTGGCCATCGAGGCTAACTCCTCTCAGACAAGCCAAGCATGGTGGCATATGCCTATAATCCCAGCATTTGAGAGTTAGAGACAAGTGGATCAGGAGTTCAAGACCAGTCTCAGCTATATATTGAATTCCAGGCCAGCCTGGGCTACATGAGACCCTGTCTTATAAAAACCAAAACAACAATAACAACAAAATAACAGACTTTCAGGAATGATCTTCTCCAAACAGACATGCTGCGTGTAGTCCCACCAAAGCACAAGGCAGTACATTTTCCCCACTATCACTCATGTCCCCAGAAAGACACCATAGTCCGGCCCGGCCCGCACCCTGACACACATCAGTTTCCCACACCTGCAAAGACAGGCACCTGAGGGTTGGGGCGACTCCATGGGGGCCTTTGGGGGCTGACACTTTCCCGCTCTGTCTCGCCTCCCGCTACGCTCAGCTCTCTGCAGCTCTGATGTTTGACGCCGTGCACGTGGTGGTGAGCGCTGTCCGAGAGCTGAACCGAAGCCAGGAGATTGGCGTCAAGCCACTGGCCTGTACTTCGGCCAACATTTGGCCCCATGGGACCAGCCTCATGAACTACCTGCGCATGGTGAGCCAGGAGCAAGGGGGCATGTCAGAGGTGGGGAGCAGCGGCCGCCTCAGGCAGGGGCAATGACTGTGTCTACCCTGCCTACCCTCTGCCTTCTCCCTATCCTGACTCTCCACTACCCGGGCCTCCACCTCATTCCTGTGTCCTGTCTGTCCATGCCGCTCTTCCTGTTGGGGTTATGTCCTTTTTTGGGCCTTGTTCCTTTGCATTCGTTCTCTTGCCTATTGCTGTGCTGTCTTTGATCCTGCCCCCTTCGTTCCTTTCACCTGTCTCTGTGACTGTCTCATCCCTGCCTGGCCTTTCCACCTATCTCTGGGTCCTGCCTCCCATCCCTCTGCCCCACCTCCCGCCCTGCTAGGTAGAGTATGACGGGCTGACCGGGCGGGTTGAGTTCAACAGCAAAGGGCAGAGGACCAACTACACACTGCGCATCCTGGAGAAGTCCCGCCAGGGCCACCGTGAGGTAAGCAGGCCCAGGGTGACACCAGCGCCCTGCTGGTATACGGCCCATAAGGCTTCCAAGAATATGAACAGAATGTGTGCTGATGATGTCTCCTCTGTCCCCAGATAGGGGTATGGTACTCTAACAGGACCCTGGCCATGAACGCCACTACCCTGGACATCAACCTGTCACAGACTCTAGCCAACAAGACACTAGTGGTCACGACTATCCTGGTGAGTGACCCAAATGGGGTGGGGAGCAGTAGGTGGAGAGACCCTAGTGCTGGATCTTCCCTGAACGTCTTCGAAGGTTGTCATAACCCCTCAGGATGGGGAGGAGTCCCTCAGGTGGTACAGGGCAGTGTACAGTGTAACTGGGGGGGTGGGGGTGGGCAGTGTCCCATGCCCTCAGCAACCTCAGACTATGACCAAGGTGTCACCGTTGCAGCCACAGCCAGAGCAGGAGAGGGCACAGGCTCTGCAGTGGGAACCAGGTTCTGTGATAGGTTCTTTTCACCGCCATTGCTGGAATGAACATTTTGTCACACTTGCCAATCTAATGCGTCTATAGACACCAGCTTGTTGGGTGTCCACCTTGAAAATGTGGGAACTGAGGGTCAGAGAGGTGAAGTAACAGCAAGTGTGTGGCAGAGCCAGGACTGGAAGCCTCGCCTCTAAGGCTGGAGTCTGAGTCATAAATGGTGAGCTTTGAAGCTCCAGTCCTTGACCCTGAGCACCAAGCAAGGAGACCACCCAGTGTCATGGAGCAGCCACTCCCTGTTGTGTGTCAACAGTTGCTCGCGAGGGGCTGGGATCTATCTCAATTGGTAGAGTGCTTGCCTAGCATGTACAAGGCCTTGGGGCCAGTCCCCTTCACCACAGGTCCTACTCTCAGGAGGTGGAGACAGGAGAATCAGGAGTTCGAGGCCAGCCTGGGCTACGTAAAATCCTGCCTCCAAAACCAAACGAAACCAAACCAAAACAAAACAAAACAAAAAGTCTACTGGGACCCACTGTGCACTAGACCTTTTCTAGGCGTCATTTTTGATCTCACAGCTGCTCCATGATGGAGTAGTTTTGTTTTCCTGCCAGTACCGTATCACACAGGGGGTTACACACAGAGCCTGGTGGGCAGGAGCTTTCCTGAGCAGCTGGGACTGGGGGCTGGACAAGCCAGGTGGCTTCATTCTTCTCAGCAGCCAAGTCCATGGCCTGCAGCCTGCCCTGTCCACATGCTCAGAAGCACTGAGCTGGGCAGCTAATCACTGTGACACAGAAGTTCAGAGAGTTTCCAGAGGGTGTTAGGAGCCCTTATTAGCAGCCAGTCCCCAGGGAACTTCTGCCCTAAAGCAGACCTCAAATACCCCTGGAGAAGAGCCAGCGAGACAGTTGCAGAGGGACAGATGGCTTGCAGACGGGAAACCAGACACCTCCTAATGGCCACACTGAGGGCCCTTGAGGCCTGGTCAGTGGGGGGTTGTGGGCACGTATGTGTACACTGTGCTCCATCCCCCAATACATCCTGGAATTGAAAGAGATGAGGCCTTGGAGGGGAGCGGAGCTAGAGGTCATGGGGGAGGATTTCAGGAGAGTCCCCGAGGCCTGAGAACCAATATTATTCTTGATTCATGAACTCCATTCTTTTTCTTAATTCCTTAAATATTTGCTGTAGCTGCTGTGTCCCTGGCCAGGCCCCAATTCTAGAGACACAGAAATGAATCAACAGGTGCTCTTAGGGGACACTGGAGGGGGGAGGTGATGTCCCCTTGATGGAGGGGACACACTGGGACCAGGACACTCATTCCAAACCAGGTCACGAGGGGTTCCCAGAGATAAAGACTGACAAAGAGGCTGGAGGAAGGGCTTCCAGGTGAGGCACAGGAGGGCAGAGAACATTTGGGCAGCAGGGTCATTCAGATGTCAGTTTAGATGAACATCCTCAATGCGTGTAGCTGGACACATCCCATCGGTTCATCGACATTTTCTATTTTATTTATTTTATTTTATTATTGAGACAATGCCTCCCTATGTAGCCCTGGCTGCCCTGGAACTCTATGTAAACCAGGATGACCTCGAATTTACAGAGGTCCACCTGCTTCTGCCTCCCAAGTTCTGGGATTAAAGGCACAGTGCACCACCACCATGCCCAGCCAGATGTCTGGAGCATGCATCCCTAGTGAACATGGCTGTCAGCAGTCCTGTGGCTGAGCACAATGCCCAGCCTTCAGTTTTCAGAGCCCTGAGCTCAGCACCTTCGTGGAAGCTGCTCTCAGATGAGACGGAGGTAGGGGAAGGTTCTGGGACATGTTGAAGATTGCCTAACCAGAAGGTGTCAGAGCTGATCTGAGGTAACAGAATCCATGTGCTTGTCCTTGATGCCTCAATGAGTCACTTTCTGTGTCTTCCTATCCTCAGGGTTGTATTGTGGGCTTGACACTGCCATCTACACCCATGTGACCTAAGTGGCACTCTCTTCTGTGCTCCTGGTTCCTTTACAGTGAGGGAAAAAGGACTGGAGAGATGGCTCAGTGGTTAAGAGCACTGGTTGCTCTTTCAAGGATCTGGGTTCAGTACCCAGCACCTACGCAGTGGTTAACAACTGTTGGTAACTCCAGCT
Organism: Peromyscus nudipes; assembly: GCA_902168325.1. NCBI lineage: Eukaryota > Metazoa > Chordata > Mammalia > Rodentia > Cricetidae > Peromyscus > Peromyscus nudipes. The sequence goes on along the minus strand of CABHPH010144278.1, from coordinate 9,201 downwards.
CCCAGGGCTCTGATGCCCTTTTCTGGCCTCCAAAGGCACTGCTATGTGTAGTACACAGACATACATGCAGGCAAGACACCCATACACGTAAAACAATAAAATTAAATTTGTAAGTGAAGAGATAAGCTAGGTATGGTGGCGCACGCCTTTGATCCCAGCACTGTAGAGACAGAGGCAGGTGAATCTCTGTGAGTTCAAGGTCAGCCTGGGCTACAGAGCGAGATCCAGGACAGCCAGGGCTACAGAGAGAGCCTGTCTCGATAAAAACAACAAGAACAACAGCAAGTGAGAGGGTAAAGTGCTCCGAACAGAGAACAGGGCTTGGGTTAGGTCAGGGTCCCATAAATTGCGTTCCAAGTATTCAAGCACATGCATTTGGATCCTAGCTCCATAAAGAGCAAACAGCTTGTCAGGAATGGTCTAGAACCTTCCCTATTTTATGTTTTTGTTTTTACTTTCAAGAGGCCATCTGTCCTTATCTTGTCTTCCTGCTGGGGATCAAACTCAAGGACCCCTCACTGGGGGATTCTAGGCAGGGGCTCTACCACTGAGCCACACCCCAGCCCCTCACTGGGGGATTCTCAGCCGTGTTCTACCACTGATATGTACCCTCAACTTCAAGAGAATTTTACAAAAGTGTAACATACACTTGTGGCTTGCACAAATTATAAACATTGTTTCTCTGAATTTCTACAAACTAAACACACTTACATTACCAGCTCCCTGTGCTGAAACTGTCCCTTCCAGTCACTAACCTGCACACCTTCGTACATACAAATGGCGTTCGTTCTGTTGTGTGGTGTCACACCTGGCACCTTCTGCCCGATATCTTTATCAGAGCCGCGTGGTTGCGTAGAGTTTAGTCTCGTGACAGTTTACATACCCGTCAAATAGAGATGAGCGTTGGACCTTGTTGTTATGAGTCATGGCACCGAGAACGTGGTTTTGTATGACTTTCATGACCTTGTTTTGACGGCTTCTATGGGTGCATTCTGAGGACTGGGGCTGCTGGGTGCCCCGTGTCTGAGCTTTAGCAGAGGCCTTTGCCACAATGGCTGCCTCCCTTCCCTTCTCCCCGCAGAGTGTTCCATCACTCTCCATTTTCCCTGGTGACAGTGCATAAAGGTGCCGCCACCACCAGTGGCAACATGGTGCCTTTTGTTTGTGTTTGACCATCTTTGTGTATCAATTGAAAAAAAAGATCCTCTTTTGGGGTGTTTTTGAGAGCTTAGCAAGTGGGTGCACAGCTGTGATCCCAGAATTGAGAGATGGAAGCAGGATGATTTGGGGTTCCAGGCCAGCCTGGGCCTCGTAGAGAGACCCTGTCTGAAAAAAAAAAAAACCCAAGGACTGGGGTGTGGCTCAGTGGTCAAGCATCCGCCTTGTGTGTGTAATGCCCTGGGTTCCATTCCAGTACTGTGCTGAAAGTGGGGGGGGGGATGGGAGTGGTAATGACCTTTTCCTTAATTTTGGAATTACTCACTTTCTGGAGACATGTCCTTTGCTTGAAACTATGTATCACAGACATCTTCCTGCCCTCTGTGAGTCACCTGGCCTATTTTTTTTTAAGTTTTGTTGTTGTTGTTGTTGTTGTTGTTGTTTTAATTTTATGTACATGGGTGTTGTGCCTACATGTATGTCTGTGTAAGGGTGTCAGGTTCCCTGGAACTGGAGTTAAGGACAGTGGTGATCTGCCATGTGGGTACTGGAAATTGAACCCAGGTCCTCTGGAAGAGCAGCCAGTGCTCTTCTTAACCCCTGAGCCATCTCTCCAGACCCTAAAATGATTTATTTATTATGTTTAAATTTCATTTTATTTTTATTATTTTATGTGTGCCTTAGTTAGGTTTCTGTGGTTAAAAAAAAAAAAACCACCTTGATCAAGAGCAACGTGGGGAAGAAAGGGTTTAATCTTATAGCTTGTTGTCCATCATGCAGGGGAGTGAGACAGGAACCTGGAGGCAGGAACTGATAGAGGTCGTGGAAAATCACTGCTTAGTGGCTTGCTCTCCATGGCCTATTTAGCATGTTTTCTTACAATGCCTGGGACCTCCAGCCCAGGGGTGGCCCCACCCGCAGTGAGCTGAGTCCTCCTACATCAATCGCTAATTAAGAAAATGCCCTACAAGCTTGCCTACAACCCAGTTTAATGGAGACATTTTCTCATTTGAGGCTCGCTCCCTCTCAGATGATTCTGGCTTCTGTCGAGTTGACATGAAAACCAGTCAGCACCGTGTGTATGAGTGTCTTGCCCGCATGCATGTCTGCGTACCAAATGCTTGTCTGATTCCAGAGGAGGCTAGACTCCTCCGAGACCGGAACCTCCGAGACCGGAGCTACGGTTGGTTGGGAGCTGCCGCGTGGGGCTGAGAATCAAACTCGGGCCTCTGAAAGAGCAGCACAGAGCGAGCAATGGCTTCAGCCCTGCCTTTTCATTCTTAGTTGTATCTTCTGATAAAAAGATCTCAAGCTGGGCCAGCAAGACAGCTAAAGCAGCTCAGCAAGTAAAGCACTTGCCATGCAAGCCTGATGACCAGAGTTCAATCCCCAGAACCCACCTAAAAGGGAAAGGGAAGGACCGGCTCCTAAACTGTCCTCTGACCTCCATAGGTGCACATCACGCGCACACACACACACACACACACACACACACACACACACAC
>CABHPH010144277.1:14414-58925 GCA_902168325.1 Peromyscus nudipes | reverse complement strand
TGGAATTTAGGGAACCTAGATGTAAGCAAGATGTTAGACCCTGGGCTTGGGGTCTTATTTTACTTTCAGTTTGTTGCTGGCCACTAAAGGGATGGCATTTCCCCAAGTGTCCTTACTCTGTCAGTTCGAATTCTGTGATTCCTTCCTCTTTCTATTTACAGCCTCACCTACAAGAAATAGCTTAGGTTGGCTTTTCTACTTTTTGTGCACATTAGTAATTATCAATTTGATAAAAACAACTTGAAATGACATAATTATTTTTAAGTATTAAAAATAAAAACTGGGATTTTTTGTGTGGAATATTAAATGCACATGTGTTTTCAATGTATATACCTGAGGCTAGGATAGAACTCTGTGTCCGAATGCTTGTATAACATGCGTGTGGTCTGGAGCTCAGTCTCCCGTACCACAGCAAAGTTACATGAATGTGAATAAACTTTCAGGGAGTGTCGGAGTTCTGGAATCAGTTGTGCTATCTGCATGCCGTGATGGTGACAGCATCTGTAAAAATAGGATCTCCCTCTTTCCCAGTTGTCTGGGTTGACTTTGCTCAGAGGCCTTTCTCATTTCCAGATCCCCTTGACTGCACACTGACACCGTTGTTACTCATTTCCCAGCAAATGGGCCATTGAGCAATCAACTGTCCATGAAATCCGAGAACCCAGATATGTTAGTGGGGTTTCTTTCATTTCCAAGTTATGTCCTGTCAAGTTTAGGACTGTTTTTTGTTTTGTTTTTTTAAAGAAGTTCAATGATGAAGGTGAAGTTCTACTTAGTACTGGTTCCCTGCCGGGCAGTGGTCGGTCTGTCTGCTTCTCTTGCAAAGCAGTGCTGACTATAATCACTCAATTTCCTACAATGGCAAGGTTTGCAGAGGTCCAAATGGCAGCACACAGTGTTTCTGATGTACGCCTGGTCTCCACCCCTCCGTCCATGCCTTTTCACTCAGTAGTCATCTTCTGAACACCTGATGGGTCTGTGGTAGGCAGACGAGGAAGAGAATGTTCTAAAGGTAGACGTCACTTACAAACCTAGAGAGAAGGAGCAGGTGGTACATATAGCCAGATGCGTTCATGCAGTTTCGTCCGCAGAGAATCAGGGGCATCACTCGATTCTAGAAAGTTCAGCAGAGGCTAACTGTGGATGTAGACTAAAGAGTACACTAAGCCAGGCATGGTGGCGCACATCTCTAACCCCAGCAGTTTGGAGACAAAGACGGGAAGATCTCTGTGAGTTCAAGACAAGTGTGGTTCACACAGTGAGACCCCGCCCCACAAAACAAAAAAAATAAACTGCAGCGCTCACGCAGGGAGGGCAAAGCCTCAGTATACTTGGACAGCTGTTAACTAATCTGTGGGCGTTTTAGTAACTGGGTGTGGTCTTCGTAACCCAGCGTTTGCTGGGGCTCCAGAAAGCGTTTGTATTTGATGGAGATCTCCTGAAGACTCTTCTTTCCAACTTAGGATCGTGTGTCCTGGAGAAGGGGTACATGTAGAGTGGTGGGGATGGCAGTTGCTACTGCCCACTCTGCTGTGCCACGACTCTGCCCTGTGATAGGTTTACTCCATGAGGAGCAAGTAGCACTTCCTCGTTCATTCTGTGATGTTGGGATTTGTCCTGTTCATCCATGTGTGAACAGCAAAATGCACACAGTGGTTGGGATGTATCTTAGTCAGGGTTTCTATTGCTGTGAAGAGACACCATGAGCATGCTAACTCTTATAAAGGAACACATTCATGGAGGTGGTGGCTTACAGTTTCAGAGGTTTAGTCTATTATCATCATGACAGGGAGCATGGGGGGAGCAGGCAGACATGGTACTGGCTACATCTTGATCAGAAGGCAACAGGAAATGGACTGTGACACTGAGCGAAGTTTAAGCATAAGAGACCTCAAAGCCTGGCCCCACAGTGACACACTTCCTTCAACAAAGCCACACCTGGCAATTGTACCACTCCCTATGAGTTTATGGGGGCCAATGACATTCAAATTAACCACAGGATGTTTCAATAGGAATATACTTAATGGGTTAAAATTTGGTGTGTGAGTGGAACTAATTAGATCTTGTAGTGATAATGAATTTGAGTAAATCTGTGATTAACGTCTGAACTTTCACAGTTGAAGCAGAAAAGCGATAACAGCTCAGAGAATTTGCTGAGTTGAAAAGTTAAGGAACATTTCCTTGTGTTAAGGGCTGGTGTTATTGGTGAATAAGACGTTTTTGAGCAGCATACGAAGACATGACACCTCGTACCCTCAGATTTCCATCAACAGGGATATTCCATTCTGGAAGATGGTGGAAGTTTTGCTCTGGCCGGGATCACCGGAAGGCCACCTGAACAGTGTTTCACGTCGGAAGTGATACTGGAGCTTATTTGGACTTTGGGCACTGCATGTGTTCAGGTTGAAGAGCCAGCTCCTTGACCGTGGGCAGGGAACAGGTCACACACTCCCTCCCTTTGAAGGGACAGCCCTGTGTGTTTAGCATCATTGGTTCCCCTGGTGCTTTATCTGTGAGCACAAGGACCTTCCTCACTCATTTCCCCATGTGAGAACTGGGAGCGCATGGCTCTGTGGTACTTAGCTGAAGAGACGTTGCAGTTCTTGTTCATTGAGCGTTCTGTAGGATCAGGATTAGAGGTGGGGGGGAATCCGTGAACGAGTGTGTAGAGGTTGGAGATGCAGCATGGATGGCAGAGTTTTTGATATGGGGCGACTAGGCAGATGATGAGGCCCTTCTCTGCGGTAAGAATGCAGACAGGAGTGCATGAAGGGGCAAGAGAAATTCAGTTTCATGCACACTGAATTTTAAATGTTGTGATGTGTATCGCAGTGGTTAAGGGTAGTAGCATCCAAGGGTGGGGGTGGAGCTCAGTGGGAGAGTGTATGCCAGAAGTTATTTTCTGAGACAGAGAGGCATGACTTGTTTCAGTCTGATACCAAGGACGCTGAATTTGAGTGAAAAGAAAGGACTGTGAGTTTTCTGTAGTAGGTGGAGCTGAGGATTGGGCTTGTGGACATGCTCAAGTGTACAACAGTTGCGGTACGTCATTTTTGAGAAGTGTCCTATAAGGTGAACAGCTGAGGTCTTTGTACCCATAGGCATTGGTTAGAAGAACATACCTGCAGGCCTAGCGGACTTTGCTGAAGCTGAGTTACTTCAGTGGGGGAGACCCGAAACTCAAAAGTGAGGGGTGATGAAAGGTCCTTAACGGACGTTGTTTCTCATGGGATGTGATTTCTGGCAAGTCTGGAGCTGTGGGAGGCAGAGCAGGAGAAGTGAGGCAAACACACAGCGCAGGTGGAGATGCTCAGCACCTGGGGGATCAGTTTACTGCCAGTGGCCAGAGGAGCAGGAAATAAGCTGGTGTGCTCGTCTTCAATGGAAACCGTGGCTCATGACATAATTAAATGTGCGTGTTTTTAATTAGAGTTTTAAAAAATAGTGTGTATGTGTGTGATAGTCTGAACTAGTATGTGTGTGAGTGGCAATCTAGAGTTCATGTGTTGGAAATGATTTAATAACCAGACCTTGTTTTCCTCTGTAACTATCGCAGATCTGTGAACTCATCCTCAGCACCTCTCAGGTAGACTAGCACTCTCCCACCTTTTACACTGGCACCTCATCACTGAAGTGTGCTGTCTTTCCTTGTTAATGGATAACTATTCTTGTAACTAGACTGACCCAGAATGTTCTGGAATCAGCTAGAGACAGCAGAAATAATCCTCTATACATTGAGAACTGGGAAAAAATAAGAAAAGTGCAGGTTTTTGCTTCTCCCTTTGTAAAAAGGAATAACATGACAAATAAAATATATTCAATGTGTATTTCCTGTGTGCCAAACGTTAATAAACCATGTTAATGCTGAATAAAATATCCAGCTGACACTGACCATGTATTTCCTGTGTGCACGATATGACCACACCATGCTAATTTGGAATTCCCATACGCAATGTAATAACTCTCATAATGCTACAAGGGAGGGAACATATTTAAACAGCTACATGATTTGAGTTCGTAATCATGAAGAAGCAAATTTGTGTGGGCAGTGTCACTTAGTCATCTAACAGAACTATGTCTCAACATGCTTGGAAGCAATTAAGTAGAAAAGAGCAGTAGTTGTTTTCCACATGGAAAAATAAAAACAAAATTCTTCTGCATGTTATGTGATATGTCCATGCACATAATTCTTTCCCAGAATTGTGGAGATTAGCACAAATTCCTAGCAAGATGATTAAAATGGAGACAGTGCTTCTCTTTCAAATCCAAGACATTTTAAGGCCAGTGTCTCTGACTTCGCTCAGCTTGGAGCTCCACCGGGCACTGACTGCCTCTGTAGGACCCTAGGTGAAGAGGGAGTGAGCCCCGCCTTCATTTGAACCAGCAGACATTGGTAGCATCTGCCAGCCTGGGAAGAGGGTTTGTGCTCAGCCTTTCTGCCTCAGGTCCTTGGCGTGGACATGCCCCTGGCTCTTGTGGTCACCGGGAAGAACAAGGGGCTTCCTGTTCGAGTCTGGCACTGTCCCATTCTCCTGTTTCAGTTGTTTGACTCTGTATTTGACCTCTGAGTTCTTTGTTGTATTTATTGTGTCTTAGGAAGATATTAGATAGAAAGAGGCCTTAAACCTTGTCAACAGCCTCCTACCTCCTCATTTTATAAATAAAGAAGATGGCTCTCAGACCTGAAGCAGATCTAATTGCTCTGGTCTGCGCCTTTGTTTCTGTTGCAGGGGGTTTGTTGTGGCGAGTCTTTTTCAGTCCCACCAGCCATCTCCCAAATAATGACACAGAGACTTCTTATTAATTATGAAAGCTCGGCCTATAGCTTAGGCTTGTTCCTAACTAGCTCTCATAACTTAAATTAACCCATTTATATTAATCTATGTTCTATCACATGACGTTACCTCTCTTCCATCTTACACCTCCTGTTTCCTCTCCATGTCTCCTAGTTTCTCCTGCGTGCCTAGATTTCTCCTCCTCTTCCTTTCTCTCCCCAGAAATCCCACCTAGACCTCCTCCCTAGCTATTGGCTGTTCAGCTTTTTATTATACCAATAATGGCAACATTTTCACACAGTGTACAAATATCCCACAACAATTTGTGACCTCCCCCTCTCTCCTTATACTTACGTGCGCGTGCACACACACACACACACACACACACAGATACACACACACACCTCTCCCTTTTTGCAGATCTCTTCCAGGTCCTGGCTTGCTTATACTTCATTATTTCTTGGTTTCAAACATTGCTCTGATGGAGGAAACAGTTTTATATTGATGTTAATCCCAGCTGTGGAACTACTGAGGAGCCCCTGGTGAAGTCACTTTGCACCCTGTATAGTTAGCATCAGGCCAAGAAGGACCCATATGGAAGAGTTGCTCTTGGGACAGTGCACACCATGGAGATCCATGTTCTTTTCTGTCACTCAATGGACGGGGGTTCTCAGAACTGTACAAACAAATAAAATACACATGAAAATTCTACTAAAACTGAACAGGGAGTCACAAAACATTTATAGGCTGTTAGCCAAAAATGTTACAGAATATAGTTAAAAATGAGAGAGGGCACTGTTCTCTTATTCTTGACATGGAATACTTGTTGGATCAAATTCTGCATAGAGTAATTTATAGCTTTTACTTCTGATCTGTTTTCATCTGGAAAAAAAATTCACTTAAGTTGCTTGAAGAGGCCTCATTAGCAAAGCATGTAGACTTTTTAATGCTGCTAAGTTTTGGTGTAATACACAAGCAGGTTAGCACTGCCACTCCTGGCATGCAGACAGATCTGCAAGGCAACGTCGGTGGGGTGAGCATGAGGGTCACCACAGTGTGCTGTATCACCTGGGCCACCTCGTTTGTGGTGTCCCTGCTAAATAAACTTAAACAGTACAATATCGTTACCCTAAATTGTGTGTGTATACACACACATGTGTATATAAAAGCTTCATCTTATATGTATAAATCATGCTTGTAAAATATTCTGTGTTGACTAAAATGAACCACTAGAAAGATACTGTTCCCCGGAACAACTCTACAGAAGAGCGGGTAAGAAGCAAGGTGTTGAAGAGAACTGTGACTCTCAGGGTAAAGTAACAGCACGTATGCAGTTGTCTGACATCTGCTAAGCAGAGAAAGCTTATACAGTAAATGCATTAAACAGAAGTTCAATAATCGATTACAAATACAAGAATAAAAGCCAAACAGTATTTTATATATTTTGTGTGTTAGCGTGCTGTTCCATGAAGACTTCTGTGAATTTTGTTTTCCTTGTTTCTTTTACAATACCAATTCATTGTGCTGCTTAAATTTGGAGTGGTCTGGATCTCTTTGCCTGTCAGGGTTTTATTGTTATCTTTTTAAGTTTGTAAAATTAGTGTGTTTTACATTAAAAAAATACATTAGATGCTTTTAACTTGATTACAGATAAGTCAAATCTGAAAGCCTGTTTGAAATTCAATTTTCCTCTGTAAAACAGGAGAAATATATTTAGTATAAAAATAAGAGTTACAAGGATTAAGGAAAATCGGATGTAACTACTTGGCACATAGTAGACTTGTACTCTCTCAGCTTGCTTCCTTCCTAATGGTTTAATGCGTCTGTTATATTTAGATATCTGACATCCATGTAACTGGAGAGTCTGAGGACATGTCTGCGAAAGAGAGGTTGCTCCTGTGGACACAGCAGGCAACAGAAGGCTATGCCGGAGTACGGTGTGAAAATTTCACGACCTGCTGGAGAGATGGGAAACTGTTCAATGCCATCATTCATAAATACAGGTATGGAATGTGTGCGTGCTTTCCCTTCGTGTAAATACGGGCATCCTTTCATTTCTAACATGTTAAGTAACATGTTACTATGGAAGAAGCACAGCATGCAGTCCATGTGCAGTGCAGAGAGAAATTTCCGATAAAATGAAAGACAGCACAGGCCCAGGCCTGAGTTAGTACTCTAAACTGTAATACATGTGCGTGCGTGCGTGCGTGGCACGCACGCACGCATGCATGCATGCACTCACGCACGCACGCACGCCGGCAGGCAGGCACACAGGAAGATAACAGTAGACAGAGGGCGACAGAGCTGTATTATGTCTGGATTTATTTTCTACAACCTCACAGGCGTTAAGCTCTGATGCCTACAATCTGTAGGTCCGTGACCTAGATTTTATCTGTAGGGAAATGATGAGTAGAGAAGCAAAGGTCTATAGTTCACAGACTTAACAACCCAGAGATTGCCAGGTCCAAAATAAAGAGCGACTGGACAGCTGATCTGGGCCTGGTGAGCAGTTTTCCTATGAAAATTAAGTCTTCCTGTTAACATTTGAGTTAACACTGTCTAGCCTTGTTCTAAGCAATGGTTAGTTTAATTCTCACACCACTCCTTCTTGTCATCCCTAGTTACACACAAAGCCTAGACACTGGGTAAATATTTGCCTAGTCACAAGACTAGCAGGCGGTGGACTTGGGATTCAAACCTGGCAGGCTGGCTCTTGGGTCTGTGCTTTTACTTTTACTATCTCACTAGAAATTAAATCCACAGAAAATGTTTATTGAAAGCTATGGGTTTAACCTCGGTTATTTTCCTTGATTTTATAAAGATTGTGTCATATTAAAGAACCAAATATATTCACAAATAGATTAAATGTAAGCTATAAACTTTAAATTAAACTGAAAAAGGTATTGACTATAATAAAAAACTATACAAAACCGGTAATGAACTCTTCATGTATCCACACTCAACAGCCCCTATTTTTAAATAGTCTGATAGCCCCCTTCCTTTATGGGACAACTTTTAGATAGAGGTTGGTGGAGGTTGCTGAATTAAGAAGAAAACCTGGGTCAACTTGCCTGCCCTTGTTCAGGGCCCAGTGCAGATACTGAGTAGCACAGTACCCTAGACATGTCCACTGTTACCCTGCCTGTCCCAGGGACTGAACACTGGGAGACTATGGAGCTCTTTCTCTGAAAGCTTTTAGGTATATAAAAACATTTGTAGAGGCTAGCTTTTCTAAAATCATCTGCTTTAAAATTATTGCTATCTGTATTGGCCATGGTAGCCCATACTTGTAATGTCAGCACTCAGGAAGCTGAGACAGGAGACTCACAAATTTGAAACCAGCCTGGGTTCCATAGCAAGACCTTGTCTATAAATAAATAGGTAGCTAGATGGATAGATGATGGATAAATAAGTGCGCTCTCTCTCTCTCTCCCTCTCTCCCTCCCTCCCTCCCCCTCCCTCTCTCCCTCTCTTTCTCCCCTTTCCCTTTCTCTCTCTTCCTCTTTCTCTCTCTTCCTCTTTCTCTCTCTTCCCTCTCTCTTCCTCTCTCTCTCTGTCTCCCTCTTTGCTCTTTGAAAACTGTCTCTTCAGTACTCATTAAGGATTATATGAGCAATTTGGCATACATATGTGTATTTTTCCCCAAGTTCTTAAGTAAGTCACTGTGCATCAGAGATCCTACAGTTTTCAAGAGAAATTAAATCCACTGTCATTGCTTTTGGTGAGAAATGGGATCTTTAAAAAAAAAAAACAAACTTATGTGTATAGGTGTTTTACCTGTGTATGTGTGTGTGTGTATGTGTGTGTGTGTGTATATGTGTGTGTGTGTGTGCGCACCATTAGCATGGTGCCCTCAGAGGTCAGAAGAACAGGGTTGCAAACTGCTGTATGGGTATAGTTCCTCTGGAAGAGTAGCACCTGCTCAGAGCTACTGAGCCTTCCCTCTCCAGCCCAGAAGTTGGAATTGTAGCTTTTTCCTTCTCTAGAATTTCTGGTAAAATTGAATTTCAGCTCTGAATGCTTGCAGGGTTTCTGTTGCTGAAGTTCTGTTACAGTGTTCTGTGTCCTGTACTTGATTTCTCTTGCCAAAAGAAGCCTTAAGTCTGTAAGGTGTTGTAAAGCTTTCGGGCCTTTCTTAATAAAGCAATTGGGTGCTTTTCTTCCAGTGTGTGTGTGTGTGTGTGTGTAAGAATTAAGCAGATAAGCTTGACTTGCACACATTTCTTACTTCTTAAAACCTTAATTTACTCCAAAGACCAAAAAGACAAAGCCCTAAACCAGTAGAGTATCAATATAAGTGGGGTTTTAGATGTTAACAGTCATGGTAATTTAGGAGCAGTGTTTCATTTATAGTTGGTTTTACTTATCTATTCCCATACAATTTTAATGTAGTGAAGTTTTCTGTGGAAACCTCTATTTAGTATGGTTTCATCTCTTGTATTTATTTAGATAAGAAGCCTTACTATTTATTGGATTCCATTTTGCTTCAGTAATAAAACTTAGCTGAGCTGGCACATTGGCCTGTTTTCTAAGCAAATGGGTACCTTTAGAGGATCTTTAGAGAAAGTGATGGCTGCAGTGGCTGGGGTAGATGGCTACAGTGGCTGGGGTAGATGGCTGCAGTGGCTAGGTTCTGTTGTTCACACATATACACACACGTCACACAAGTATTCAAAGTTTTAGATTAATAAGAGCTACTTTATGAAAAGCCATTGGTCAAGTAAATTGTTTTGGATAGCCTACCATAATTTTGATTAGTTTTGTACCTAGAATATTTGAAAACAAACAGGTTTGCTGACCTAAGTAAACAGTATGTTATTAACAGTTCAGTATTTTTTACATAGTTTAGTTTTCTAATTTTTATCTCCAAAATACTATTATGTGAAATTAAATGAAGAGGAATTTTAACCATGTAGGTAGATGTTTCTGTTCCAGCAGAAATCTGTATTATAATAAAAATAAATATGTTAGTTTAAAAAAAATTCAGCTGGGCCATGGTGGCGCACACCTTTAATCCCAGCACTCAGGAAGCAGAGGCAGGTGGATCTCTGAGTTTAAGGCTAGCCTGGTCTACAGATCAAGTTCCAGGACAGCCAGGGCTACACAAAACAAAGAAAACAAATAAACAAAGTCTCAAGAAATAGACTGTGCCTTCATTTTTATCAATAATAAAAAAATCTTCAGATGCTGATTAATATCCTCAACATCATATGCCTTTGAAGAAATAATGAATGTGACTGTTCTGGATTTTGTCATGACTGACATAATTTCTGTCTGCTAACGATTTTAAGAGATGGAAGTGTTGACCTGCACAACACAGTCCTGCGTCCCTAAAGACTAATGACAGTTAGCAAAGATCCGTGGGAACTCTTGATGAATTTGGGAGCTGAAAACCCAGGGCTTTGTTTCCTCTTATAAATTACTGACGGACAATGCTAGTTGCTTAATTTAGGATTGGGTAACAATGAAAACCATGTAACATGTTAAAAATGATTGAATTAAAAATTAAAGCATGTTAAAACACTTAGCTTAAGTAAGAGCAAAATCACAAATTCTGTAGTGTTAATATGTCAGTCACGTTATCTGGAAGAGATAAAGAGCCTGGATTATAGTCCAGGCAATAACAATGAAAAAGTAGGGAGATTATAAGGAACAGCTCTTGGGTTTTGTTTAAATGAATTACGGGTCAGTTAATTTCCCCCAATTAAATCTTGTTAGAATTTGCTGCTGTTCCCAGTTCCTTCTAGGAACTTCTGTTTGTTACATTCGGTTCTCAGAGGAAAGAGTTGAAATAATGAAAGTGCCACCTGCCTGCTTGTTTTCTTTGTTCCGTTCAGATAACTGGAACGCTCCTTGATCGACAGTAAAATCTTAAACGACTTGAAGCATGCCTCCCCATTAATAAGTTCAGAACTTTGTCACTCCAAAGAATATCAGGGAAGACTGACTGGGTTTGATGGGTTTAGACAAAAGAGTGTCACAGAAACATTTGATGAGGAAGCTTACTAGCAAGAGGGGCTGAGGTAGACTGGGGAGGCGCCTCTAGCCAGGGCATCCTGGGAGTGTTCTCTAACAGGGTGAGAACCGCAGAGTGCCCTGCTGACCTTGCTGCCTGTTCCTCAGAGGAGGGTATTTCAGGAGCGCTTCAGCCTTGCTGCTGTCATAGGTGTGCTCGCCTGGCTCTGTCCAAGGGAGATAAAGCTCTGACTGTGTGCTTGAAGCTCTGCTCCTGAGCTAACTCAGTCAGTCTCTCCACATGGGTAGTTCCCCTAGACTTCCTGAAAGCCGGCTTCCACACGGCAGCACTGGCCTCATGGTGTGAAAACGTTGCCGCCTAGGCGTGAGAATGAGTGTAAATCTGTAGATCGGAGCTAGCATGGAGGAGTGCAGCATGGCCCTGAGATGATTCAGGGCCATAGGGAAAAGTTCAGGATTTTGGGACTAGAAAGCCAGGTGTGGGGGTGCATTTCTGGGAGAGCTTATTTCCGCTTACTAGTTTCTGCCTGTCCTGCTCTTGTGTTTAATTCATCCACTCATTTATTTCAGTCTCCTGTTAAGTCTCTGCATTCTTTCCATGGGCATGTTTTAAATATATTAGCCAATTAAGATTGGGAACTTTAGGCAATAGTTGAAACTATTTTCTTATTAAGGGGGATATAATTTAGTATTAATTATTTTGCTCATAATTTGCATTTTCAATTAAATTTATTGGGACCACTGTGCTTCATCATATTAAAAGTTTAACAGTGTTTTAATTGGGTAAGTTCTCCCAGAGGGCTGTGGTCAGAGTCATCTTGTTTAATCATATGACCTGCAGGCTGGTGAGTCACTCTCAGACTTGGATTCTTTCACCACTTAGAAGCTGAACTGGATTGGATTGGTTTAATCCTGGGAGGAGGCCCTTCGGGGTTTGAATGTTCTCAGAGGAAGGTGGGTTGGTATTGACTGGGTAGTTCCTTGCCGTTGTCCTGGGGCTGCAGAGTCCTGATACAGGAGGGTGTGTGTCCACATGTGCACACACCTGGGTATTACAGGCTCTGGTTCCTGTGGCCATAGACATGGGTGGTTACTGAGGCTAAAACAACAGCAACCACAGAAGTGTTTCATTTTGTAAAGCCAACCGAATTGTATACAAATGAACTCAGAATGGCTGTGCTCAGAGAAGAAACTGGTCATTGCTGTTAACACATTTAAAGCCCTTAAAGGGCCAGTGTGCACTGCCTGGAAGGGAAGTCATTCGTGTCCAAATAAGGAGTATGGCTTAGTGACATAAATCTGGTTGCCATTTTTATTGCATCTATTTTTACACATAATTTGGGGGGTACAGTTTGTCAAGTAAGTATCAGAGGAAATTCCAGCCTGTTGTACTTCGTTTCTATGTTCCTGGCCCTCTTGCCCAGATGAATTCACTGAAAGGCCCAGTGATGAGCCTTGGGCTAGAAGGAAAACAGATCCTCAGGGATGTGAAGTAAGCCGTCACCTTAGTTCTCCGGGTTCCATTCTTGAGGCAGAACACTGAGGTGTTTCATTGCCGTCACAGGAGGGTGGCTTGTGCAGCTGCCCGCATAGAAGCCTGACAAGCCTTGGCAGTCTGCAGTAGACACACCTGACATCGTCCCCTTGTCTTCTGTCTGTGATTTCCTTTAAGGTGCCACACAACATTCTGTTCTGTGAATGGAACATAATTTATTTAAAATGCATAATTAATGGACCCTTTTGGTTTTTGCCATCAACGTGTTGCATTTAATTGGTGTTTTGGGCAAATGTATGGATCTGTGTAGAATAAGGACCTAGGTCTGCATCATTTCCCTTCATGAGGCTTCTGAGAAAGAAACATTTCCCAGTTTTTCAGATGCATTCTGCTAGGTCTAACTACCTTTTCTCCTGTTCTCCACTTTACCCCTTTACTCACCAAATTCTTTATTATATCGCTTTCTTAAAGACACCCGAAGCTGAAATCATAGGCACGTTTTTCTGTGTTTGATGTTCAAGGTGTTCATCAAAACGCAGGTATATTATGGGTCGAGAGAAGGAAAGTGAGGTAGACAGATTTCAGAGTAGAGGGATCACTTCAAACGTTAGAATACTGTGACTGGGGAGGTGGCTGGGTGGGCAAAGGTGCTTGCTGTGAAAGCAAGGTGATCTGAGTTCAAATCCCCAGCACCCACATAAAAGTGAGGCATGCCTCCATGTGCCAATAACCCCGGCATTAAGTGATGGAGACAGGTTGATCCTGGGAGAATCCTGGATCCGGCCTAGCTGAAATGGTGAGCTTCCAGCTTAATAACAGCCCTTGTCTTAGAGAATAAGGTAGAATGGGGTCGAGGAAGACTCCCACTGTCCTCTTCCCTTTCACATGTGCGTGTACACACACACACACACACACACACACGCACACGCACACGCACGCGTGCGCACACTAGAATACCAGCAGTGGAGGCTGTCACGATACAACACAAGTGTGCCGACTGTGATTTAGACAGCCTGTGACAGCATTGTTCCCCCTTCTCCTTGTGAGCTGCTGTGGAGCCTGTAACTGTCGAGCACTGACTGGAGCCACAGATGGATGCTGATTCAAACCTCCCACTGCCTCTGAACTCCTTTCTCCATCCTTTTCCCCTTCCTCATCCTCTTACACCAGAGGAGCCAGGGCCCGGCATGTTTCTTCTTCCCGAGGCCAATTTTGTTTCTTTCAGAACTTCTTCGATACTGTCTTGTTTATAGGTTCATATTCTCATCTTGTTGTGCGATATGAAGTAATTTAAGTTGTTCATTTTAGCACAGTGAAAATAAGTTGATTCTCACCTCCCTGTGTGGGGGAGATTTGGGTGTTTGTTTGTTTTTTTTAATCTCTCACAGATTAAGATCTTAGCACTTCACTCAGGATGAACATGCAGGTACTAGAAGGTGGTCCCTCTTGGTTAAAGCCAGCGATTTTCTCTGGACTTATTCAGGTTTAGGAGACAGTGTGGAAGTGAGTTATTGTTTGTAAATTGAAGTCCTAATTCTTTAATTGCCTTTTAATTATTACAATTGTTAGATTTTAATCTTGAAGCACCAAGAAAGCTTGTACTAAATTACAGTGCCTCTGATCTTTGTTCTCCGCCTTGTTAATGGGGTGGTACTTTGTAGGGGAGAAAAGGAAGAATATTTGAAATAAATTCCAAGCCACCTAGTTTTGAGAATAAGAGAAAATTATCTTCATATCCTATTGCTACCTAGGGGTTCTTGGCTTTGATTCTCTCAATATGTGTGCCCAAATATGAGCCTAAAGGGATGCCTACACCCTTGTTACATAACTCTGTGGGGTTCTTCTGCAAGCCCGTATTTATTTGCTGGAGGACAGGGGAGGGGAAGAAACAGCTTCTCAGTTCTTTGAGGGTGGGGAGGGAGGGAGGTGAGATGCTTGTTTGCACCAATAAGAACAGTTAGAGAATGTGAAGTCTGAACATGATTTGATCCAAACAGTCATCTTCAGGAATTTGTTATGGTAACTGCTGTGCCGTCCCGGGAGGAGTGAGGCATAGGGAATGTGTGTTCTTACTGTGTGATCTGTTGAAAGGGTGATGTTATGTAACATAGGCTGCAGCACGTGTCTTTGTGTGGGGCCTCTGTTCTCAAGCAGAGTTTGTGTTAAGACCGGACTCTGTGTGATTGGAGTGGGGTTTCTTTTGTCTTTATATTTAAACTTCATAGAATGAATCCCTTTATAGTTCTTTGCAGACTGCTGAGTCTGTGTCGTTTTTTTTTTTTCCTAGCAAAGCCTGCTCCTGCATGAGCTCAGCCATCTGCCTTGTCTGTGCTTGTCCCTAAGCTGTGATGCACACTGTGGAATGTTACACATCAGGGTGGAGCCTGAGTGGGAGCAGGCTGGGGTGTCTGACTGTTGGTCTGCTCAAAGGGTGGACTTCTTCCTTTGCCCCCTCTCCTCCTTACCCCTTGACAGATGAGCTGGTGTCTGCGCTCAGGGAAATGGACACCAGCAAGGATAAAGATTTTCCTCTCTCTCCCGGATACACACCCACCTCCTTGCATCTGTTTTCATCTCTTCTGCTCCTGTGAAGCACAGACCCCCTCTTCCGCCTGTCCAGAGGCCCTGCTGCCATGCTGTGGCTCCTCTCACCTCCGTTCTCCTGGGTGTGCCACTTTTCCTTCCAGAAGAGCTTTCTCGGTGGAGTTTAAGCACGATGGTAGTTTCTGCTAATTAAAGAATCTATAGAAATATTCTTCCCCAACCCCATGGTTTGTGTGTGTCAGCATGTGCGCACACCAGCACGTGGGAGGGAGGGTACTTCTTTCATTCACGACTAGTCTTTTTGGAAGAGCTGTCTGTCTTCATTTTTTTTTCAGTTGATACTTACTTCTCCTCCGTGCTTACTCTGGTTCTGATTTCATAATCCACTCAAACACGTGCAGGGCCTTGGTGACTTCCACGTGGCTGAATCTGTACAGTTGCAAGCCTGGTCTTCCTTGTCAACGTTGGCCTCTTGAGCATTCTTTTCTTCCCTCTTAGCTGCTGTATTGAAGTGTTTCACTGTTGTGGGTCCAGCCCTCTCCCTTCCCCTTGTGTCTCAGCCATATTTACAACTTTGGTTTCTGTAAGCTGCATTACAGAACACAGGACTGTGGGTATGGTCTTCTTCTGGTCCCCTTTCCTCTCTCCATTGCTGCCATTCCCCTGCAAGCTGCCATGGTCTCCAGCCTGAATTATGTGAGGATATCTGAACCACTTTAATTTCCCTGTCTGATCTCAGATCTGATCGTTTAATCTCTTATAGTCCTAGTGAATGCACTTTAATGGCTTTCTGTAGTTCCTAGGGAAAAAAGTTTGCAATCCAGTAAGAAGTTCCTGGGAGTCAGCCTCAGTTTGGCCCCTTGCTAGTGCCAGCCCTGCTGCTGCTCACCGTGCTCCCCAGCTGCTGCTCACCGTGCTCCCCAGCTGCTGCTCCTGCCCTCCCTAGGCTGCCTGCTCTCATGTTTCCTCCCACCAGAGTTACAGATGGGGTTTCTCCTGCGTTCTCACTGCCGGGTGAGGACCTCCTGATGTCCTCTAGTTCTCCATATACCCCGTGACTGTTCTCAGCATCTTGTTGCCTGTAAGGTGGTAGATCATGTTGAATGCCGTGTGTGTGAAGGAGTAGACTTGCTGCTTTGTTAGTTGGGAAGAGTTATATATTCGCATACCAAAAGCATCCAGTTACCTCTTCTCTGGTTGCATTTCCGTGGCCCTGTTCTGTGATCATAGGTACATCTTAGCCTGTGTACGTTATCCTTCATGCTTGGTTTTACAACTGCTTTCTCCCAAATCATCCCGAGACCTTGGGAAACACACATGGGTTGTTCTTGAGCCTTGACCTAGCGGCAGATGGAAATCCCCCACCGCCACAGCCACCACATCTACCGATGCTCCATAGGTGCCACTGGAATTCTAGATGATTTTGTCCAAGCTTTGTGTCCTCCTGATTTCCAGTTGCACTAGTAGAGTCATGCAGCATTTGGGTCCTGAGGAAGCCGAGAACGAATCAGGGGGAGATCAGAGGACGCCAGCATCGAAGCTCTGTGTGTTTTGTTGTAATTACTGTTTTACCTTAACATGGCCTTCTCTCTCGATTATATTAAAACTGTCTTTCAATGAGTAAAAGACTAACCTGTGATAGGAGACTCATAAAATGCCCCATCTTACCCACTTTTAAGTGAGGCTTAGGTGGCATTAAGTTCAGTGTTGTGTGACCATCACCACCTTCCATACATAGAACACTTCCTCTAGTATGACCCGCTTGTTTCTACTACAGTGATAAAACACCCTGACAGAAACATCGGTAGAGAAAGGGTTGATTTTGCCTACACGGCTAGATTATATATAGTCCAGCATTTCAGGGAAGTCACAGTGGCAGGCCCCTGAGGTAGCCAGTCACATCACATCTGTGGTCGAGAGCAGAGAGAATACATGCAAACCTGCTTGCTGCTCAGCTTGCTCTCTTTACTCCGGTACAAGCCAGGACCCAAGCTCAGGGAATGGTACCATGTTCCTTTCAGCTAGATCTTTCCACACCAGTGAAAGCCATAAAGACAGTTGCCCACAGACACGCCCACAGGCCAACCCTGCATGGAGACTCTCTTCCCGGGTGATTCATTTATGTCAAGGTGACAAATAAAAGTATCGTAACTCCACCCCTTGTCAACTTGGCACATAAAACATCACTTTAAGCTATAACCTTTCACCCTCAATACCCCCAAATCTCAGGTTGGTTGGTTGGGTTTTTATAAGATATAGTCCACCTTTAAAAGTCCCTGAAGTCTTTAAAATTTCAACACTTTGAAAGTTCAGAGTCTCATAACTGTGAGTTCCTGTTATCAAAAACAAGATACATACTTCCAAAATGTCATGGCCCAGAGTAAACACTCTCATTCCAGAAGTGAAGGACAGGGACATAGGAACAATTAGATCAACACAAGAGTAAAATCTAGAAGTGCAAATGCCAGGTCCTTCCTGCAGCTGCATTGCGGGCTGCTGGGGTTCGTCATGTAGTCAGCGGGGCTTCAGAGGGCTTGGGTGACTGTCCCTCCACCCCTGCCCACCTGCAGCATGTCCAGCGGCCCATTCCAAAACCCCTGTACTTCTCCCTGGCAGAACCCCACAGTCCTGGCATCTGCAATGTCCTGGAGTCTCCATTCCACCAGAAGCTTCACTTCACAGCTTCATGTCACAGTCCCTCGGGGACTCTCCTCAGGGATTCCCAACAGCTCCAGGCCTCGGCTGCTCTCCACTGCCATCCTCAGTCTTGTGTCCTTTGTGCCTTTAAAGTCAGTACCAGGTGGACTGTGCTCCTGAAATTGCCAAATACTGATGTCAACCTGAGACGTAGCCCGGCCCCCTTAGACCACAGTCATATCAGCTTGTGTGCTGAGCCCTTCCAAAAGAAGGGAACCCTTCAGGATTTCTTCCTTTAAGGGAGTTCATATCTTACCAAGTGGAGCCTCCAATAGGGTTTTGCCCAGGGTATCCTTCCTGTTGTCGATGCGCAGCACACAGGATTTCTCCAGACCCTCTGAGCTCTCACAGCTGCTTTCTCGGTTCAGCCTAAACACCCCCACATTCTGCACACTCCCTGACCTGCCAGTAAAGCAGCTCCATTAGCTTTAGTTTGAACATCACTCAATTTTGGAACATTCTTAAGCTGGTTCCTGCCCCATCAGTTAAGACCATCAAGACAACATGCTCCCTCCTCCCCCCATGCCCGCAGGCCACCCTGATCTGAACAGTCTGCACTGGGACTCTACCTAGGTCATTCTAGCTTGTGTCAAGTTGACAATTAAAAGTAACCGTCATTGTGACTACATGTGACCCAGTAAAGGATCTTCCCCCAGCAGCTAGTAGCTACTTTAAGTTGATAGAGGAAATTGTTCCCTACTGTCTTTTCAGATGATCATATCATTTCAAACCACTGTTTTAACTGTTTTTTTATTCTAATTTTACTATGTACTTTAGACCAATAACTTTAGAGTTAGACCAGTCCACATACCTCTCCAATAGTCTGCATGTTCACTTCTGACTTAAACAATAAAAATAAACACTGGAAAAGATTAAAAAACAGTCTCTGGTGTTGTACTGAGGGGAGAAAGCAAAAGGAAATGTTAGTATTTGTGTGTACTTCATGTTTGCATTTTTTTTAAAATTTTATTTTATTTAATTTTTTTATTTTTTTATTTTTAGTTTTCCGAGACAGGGTTTCTCTGCATAGTTTTGGTGCCTGTCCTGGAACTCACTCTGTAGACCAGGCTGGCCTCGAGTTCACAGACATCCGCCTGCCTCTCAAGTGCTGGGATTAAAGGCGTGCGCCACCACCGACCGGCTGTGTTTGCATTTCTACTGTGGGGTTCTGTGCTAACTAAAAAAAAAATGTTTGAGGGACTTCCTTAAAACAGCTATCTGCTGTTTTTATTTCTGAGTTAAAGAGAATAAAGTGATTTTATTTTAAAGGAACAAAATAAGACATAAGTTTTAAGAAAGATTGTAACTTCAAAAGAAAATTAAACTTACTAGAGATGCGCAATGCTAACATGCTTAGTTCTTGGACCTCAGGTAAGAATTGCACAGTGAGAATCTATGCTGGAAGAATACTTGGTTACCTCAGCACCACATAAAGCTGGGTGTGATGGTTCCTGCCTCTTAGGATAACTGCAAAGGACGATCATAGTCTGACTGCACAGAGAATAGACTAGAAGGCCACCTTAGGCTAAAACCTTATCTCATAAATGAAGTTATACCAATGCTTCTCACTGACAGAATAGTTAGAACCCTAATCCAGATTGAGTAGTGTTCTGTGAGAGACTTTCTATCCTGGGGAGAGATCTCTCTCTCTCTCTCTCTCTCTCACACACACACACACACACACACACACACACACACACACACACACACACACCCAGGAACTACCAATAGGAGTATGGGTGAGAGGTTACCCACAGAGTCAGGAATGACTCAAAGACAGCTGCATCACAGAAGGCCCAGCCCAGCATGGTGACAGCATATGAAAGCTGAAGTCTGCAGCTCACTGCAGGGCATGCAAACAGGTCAACAGGTTGGAGAGTGCATTTAAGCAAGTTGGCTGGTCTGCATCCTTCCAGGCTCCTCAGCTGCTCTGTCCCTTTAGTTACTCTTTCTGTTTATGAAACTTTGGGGAGGGAGGGTAGCAGAAGATTTGGTCAGGTTCAGGACTTCCTGAGACTTCTGTGTTGTTCGCTTCCTGAGCTTCAGAGGAAATTGCTATGTAAGTAGAAAGCCCTGCGTATCTCTATTGGAAATTTCTTCATGGCATCCTACCTAATTCTCATATGAGTTAATATACTAACAAAGTGTCTGGAGTCTGGAAATTAATATTGGGGTTATCCCTTGCCCCAAGTAAAATCTCTTGTGGAATTTTAGTGTTCAGATAGCTTTGGCTATTACTAGAGATATTTTGAAATTATGTAATGTCCATATATGTTCTCACATGTACATAAGTCTCAGGTGTGTATATGTGTACGTGTGTGTGTGATTTTAAATGTTTTTGTCTAAAGTGGGTGCTTTTTAAAAATAGGTACTATACGGATTCTTAAATATTAGTTTTATTCAAACACTTAAACTTATGGCACTAGCTATTTCTCCTTTTATTTCTGTTACTGGGATTAAACACTATGGCCAAAAGCCATTTGGGGAGGAGAGAGTTTATTTCATCTTTTAGTTTCCAGGCCAGCATTGAGAGACATCAGGGAATGAATTCACACAGAGGCCAGGAAAGCTTGCTGCTTTCTGGCTTGCCCTCATGGCCCGCTCCGCTCAACTTCTTACACCACCCAGGACCACCTGACGGGGGTGGCACCACCCATAGGAGGCTCGGCCCTCCTGTATTAATCATTGATCAAGAAAATGTTCCCACAGTCTTACTCACGGGCCAGCCTGATGGAGGCAGTTTCTCAGTTAACATTGCCTGTTCCCTGATGACTCTCGCTTGTGTCAAGAAAACAAACTCACTCACTCACCAGCGCTCTCTTTTACATACGTTTTTACTTTATATTTTCACAGTACATTAGGGCTGTTAAGCATGTGTAGTAGTTTGCCCTTGTTTTTGAGACAGGGTCTCACTGTAGCCCTGGCTGGCCTAGAACTCTGTACGTAGACCAGGCTGGCTTCATTACAGGAGATCTGCCCATCTTGACATCCTGAGTGCTAGAATTTTAGTTGTGTACCATCACTTCTGGCAGGTCTGTACTTTCTGGTCACACTTTCAACTTGACTTCATGTCCTTTTGATCGTATATTTTCAGTTTAAAATGTATGCAATTTTCTCATATCTTCACTTCTATTGTAATCATTTCTAAAAGAAAAGATGGAGTCTGGTGCTTCAAAAATTATAATCCATGGTGATTGAGTCATTTGGAAAAATTCAGTTATCGTAAGGTAATAAAAACAACTGAGAGCTTGCCCATAAAAAAACACTTTTCTATAGAAAAGAAATCTAGCATATATTTTTGCCAGGATTGCTTTATATGATTAGAAAAATCCTCTATAAAATAGGGGAATTATAATAGTTAATGCTCAGCACCTTACAGTGGAATGTAGGGACATAGAGCCTTGATGTGCCTGCAGTGTGGTCTGATGCTGTTTCATACTTAAACCAGGTTGAAAATGAAATTCCTGCTAACATTCCACAAAAGTGAGATGTTAGCTTTACAGTGGGACTAAGTATCACCAATTAGTGGAAAGCATCTGAATTTCTTAGTGTGTATGGCGTGTGTGTGTGTGTGTGTGTGTGTGTGTGTGTGTGTGTGTGTGTGTGTGTGATGTGTGTGGTATACAGGTGTGTGCCCTTGAGCCATATGTAGAAGCCAGAGCAGGATCTTGGGTATCTTCTATCAGAGTCTGCCTTATTGCCTTGAGACAGGGTCTCTGCTGAGCTGAGCTAAAGCTCACCATTCTTTGGCCAGCCAAGCTCTTGGGATCCATCTCTCTCTGCCACCCAGTGCTGGGGTTACAGACCCACAAAGCCGCACCCAGCTTTTGTTTGGGTGTTGGGGATTTGAACACAAACACTGGCTTGCAAAACAAGTGCTTTTTCCCACTGAGGCATCTCCCTAGCCCCAAACAGATGACATTTTTAAGGACTGTGTTATCCCAATGGGATTACCAAGAGAGGAGGAGGTGGATAGGACCCAGCACAGGCCTCTGGGTGCTCCAGGCAGAGGAGGAAGGCCACTGAAAGACTAGAAAGGGCCAATGAAGCAGGGTAGCAGTATAATTTTGAAGACTCCTAAGGTCTTTGTTTTTCCCCGTGGTTTCTGATGTTCTCCTTTTTCTATTTTTGCTTACCTAATTTACTTTGTCTACTCCACACTTTTGGTAGGGGCCAACCATTATAGTTACTGCTGTGGTAAAGTGTTAAGTTCAAGATAGAAGAGGGAGCTTGTTCAAACTCACTGTACTGTGCAGCTGTTTCTGTTCTGAAATGACATCATTCTAAAGGAAGTTTTGTGTTTTATTCTCTTGGTCAAAAAACTTCATTCTTCAATGACTTTATTCATTCCCTTTGGGATTACTCAGTGTTTACGCTCTTTGCTAATGGCAGGTTTTCATAATAGCATGCTGTTTCTTGTTCAGAGATTGGCAGACTCAGAGTCTGGTTTTTATTTCTCCAGGAAATTTGAATTTTGTGGAAGCAAAACAATGTTTTTATTGGAAGAACTTTAGATACCTGGTCTAGACTTTTGTACATACCTGTTCAGTATTCTTGACATCAGTAGATGTCATGGGTCTGTGAATTTTTTTAAAAAGTATTATTTGTAGAGGGCTGCCCCTTACCTGGACTGCTGTCAGTGGTAAATTGTGGTGATCACACTGGTAGATGTGGACGTCAGTGAGAAGCTCGTGAGGATGTTCTGGAATGTGAACAAATAGGAAGTGGAGCTACATTTCCAGTTCATGAAGACTCCCTTCCAAGCCCTAATAAAAGTATGCATAGATTCTTTTGGGGGGGGGGGGGGGGGGGGGGGGGGGGGGGGGGGGAGGTTTTGGAATCCTGCCTTGTCTTTAAAAAGCAAACAAACAAAACTGAAGTACACATTTGTGTTTGCCTTTCTTCTGAACATTGATGATGTACTTGAGTTCTTGTGCAAATGGCCGCTAAACAGTGTTCCAAGTAACTTACTACACATTCCTCCCACATTACCTGGAGCACACTGTTTGTGTGTTTCCCTGAGAGCCTTTGGGATTATAGAAAGGCTTCCTCTGTAAAGTAATAGGAAAGTTCTGAAGAGATCTGAAGGCGTGGATTCTGCAGAGAGTAAGGAGTGGGTGCTGCAGGGAGTGAGGGGTGGGTGCTGCAGAGAGTGGGGAGGGTGGGTGCTGCAGGGAGTGGGGAGGGAAAGTGTGCTTCTGCTCCTTGGAAGACTTTGTTGTTTCCACATTTATCTATATTCTTTTAAAGCTTTTTTTCTTGAGTTCAAAATTCAAGGCTCAGACTCATTGAGGTTCTGACCATCATGTTCCATCATTCTTGGTACAAAGAATATTTAAGAAATCTTTTCCTCACGTAGATAGAACTAGCTTCAGAGTATCCCTCTAATATAGGGCAGCATGTCTTACAAATTAAAAAGGGATGAAGTTATGTGAGCATGTGTGCGTGCATGTGTGTGTATGTGTGTGTGTGTGTATGTGTGTATGTCTGTGTGCATGTGCATGTATGTCTTTGTATATGTGTGTGCATGCGTGTGTGTGTGTGTGTGTGTGTATGTGTGTGTGTCTGTGTGTGTGTGTGTGTGTGTGTGTGTGTAGAAGAAAGACTGATTATGAGGGAGGTTATAAGTGCACAGGTGAATGAAATTTTGCGAGTCAAATTACTAACTAACCAATCTGCTCACTCACATGCCTTGTAGATATTTATTAGTGGATGTATGTTTCAGTAGGAGGATAAACTGTAGACGTTTATTAGGACTTGGTCCTTGCTATATTGGAGTTAACCATTGAGAAAAACAAGGTGTTCACACACACACACACACACACACACACACACACACACATGCACAAGCAAGAAAAGAAAAGAGATGAAAAGCCAACCATAGATTGCCAGGGTAAAAAAGTCTGAAATACCCTGTTGCTACTTGGAGTACAGCCTAGGAGCACAAGGAGCTCAGATGCACGGGTTGGGAAGGTTAGCGAGTGTCCTGTCGAGGAGGTGGCCAACTCCGCTTGGAAGGAGAAAGGATTGCAACCAACAACACCACATAGGAAAGACATCCTGAGCAGAGGGGGCGGCAGGCATGCCATTAAACTAAGCGCAGAACATTGGCATGTGGGGAGAATCTGAGAGGATGCTGGCTGGTTTAGAAGGATGACACGGGAAGAGAGGAGCTTCAGTCAGTTGAGTAGGACAGGTAGAGTCCTAAGATGCCATCATAGGGCATTTATAGACTCTGGGAAGTTACATATGCTCACATTTTTATATTTTTCTGTTGTTTCTTTTGGCCCATACAAGTCTCTGAGACAAGCAATGCCAAGTGTTTGAAGGAGGCCTCGATTTTAATATTGGTGTTGTACTAGTATTTGCAGATGCGTTACTTAGGTGGCTAATACATGTGCCTGTCCTGTTGAATTGGCATGGAAGAAACTTAACACAGTGCACTTTTTCCTAGGCCGGACCTGATAGACATGAATACTGTTGCTGTTCAAAGCAACCTTGCAAATTTAGAGCATGCTTTTTATGTAGCTGAAAAAATCGGTGTTATAAGACTTCTGGACCCCGAAGGTGAGTTGTTTTCTTGACTCTTAAGCTGTGCTGCCATGCACAGAAGTCATGTTAGCATTGTGAAATAATTCGTCTCTTGCTGCTTGTAGATGTGGATGTCTCTTCACCTGATGAGAAGTCAGTAATAACCTATGTGTCCTCCCTGTATGATGCATTTCCCAAAGTCCCCGAAGGCGGTGAAGGCATTGGTGCAAACGTGAGTATTGGTTTTCCCACTCTTAAAGCTGTTGGTCATTGGCGACCAGCAATTGAACTGCTTGCTCGTTAGTGCAGGACTTTAAAAATAGATTTTAAATGCTATTTAAAAGTCTGAGCTAATGTGCTATTTTTTCTGATCGTACGTACACCTCACAGCATCGTTCCACCATTGAGATTGAAGTGTCACTAAAAAAGTTGTCCTGTGTCACAAATAAAGGAAACTACTTGGGAGCCACGGTACATCTGTGAATGAAAGTAATGAGTGACCAGAATGTAAATATTTTCCCTTTTAACTTCCTGCCCTTTTACAACCGCTGGCTCTCCTGTCCTTCTGTGTAGCTAGGCCCTCTCACTGTAGAACGCAAGTTAAAGTTGATTCAGGTGACCCCTGAAGTCAGTTGACTAGATAGTTGTTTTCTGACTTGTCTACATGAAGGTCTCTGTGTTTGACCAGGTGGCCAGAGCTAGGGTTCTGACACACAGTTTGGCTATTGTGACCGCCCTAGAATCACCATTTCTCAAAGGCTTGTGGAATTGAACCCCGCTGTGCCAAACAAACGCTATGTCTAGAAGTGAACAGGAAGCTGTTCCTTTGAGGGGGATGCCCCTTTACCTCAGGCCGCTCCCTTCTTTCTCACAGATAAATAGACACAGATATATTTGCATTACTCGGAAGCTTTGTGCTCCCTTTTCTGATGGCTTGTGCCACCGCTCTGTGGAATTATTTCTAGATCTAGTTCTCTTCCCCTCGCCTTTCACAAAAAGATCTTAACCTTTTGGATGTCCTGGCAGTGCGCTCCCATTTCCCTTCCCCTGGCTACTGTTGCAGAATGGTTCCTCTAGCTCCTTCCTCCTTCCTTCTTCCTTCTTGCCCCAGTCACCCTGGTTTCACCCCTTCTTTCTCCGTGTAGAACTGGGCTTGATAATAGCTTGTGCTTTTCCATCTCTGCGTTAACTCTGCACGTGCCAAATTAACTTCTGTAGACTGCGGTGTCTTTAGTCTTAGGGTTTGCAGGTTGACTGGTTAAATTCATTCAGATGTTTCGGTAGTCAGAACTGCACGTTAATGATCACTATTGACAATCCCATCTACAGTTTTGTAGTATTAGCCAATTACTTATTGGTAGAGCATTTCTGTGTCCATGCCCTGCATTCTTGGAATCCCGATTCCTATCTTTTACCCGCTCTCTGCAGCCTGCTCCTCCCATATTATTGCTCACTGTTCATTGCAGTACTGCTCAGGGCCCACCTTTCTTCCCAGGAAGTCTCTGGTGCCCATTGCAAGGCACGTGTGTATCCTTCCCTCCGTTTTTAGACATGCTGCCTGTTTCACTCATTGGAACACTTAATTAGGCACTGCCCACCATGGTGCTTAACTGTTCGTACAGTGAGTCTCTTTGATCCCTAGTAAGACAGTGACTCCTAACTACAGATGCTGTGCTTTGAAAGTTTTTCTTTTTACTGTAACAGTGAGTGTAATCCTGCCACTGAACAAGCAATCTTCAGAAGATTAATTACACAGCATTGTCAGCCTTCCGATTCCTTCATTTTACAAGAGTTTGTTTAACGAGTACTTGAAAATCCCATCATATCCAACCTTTCCCTGTCTGGTCCCTAAATCCCCTGTGACTTTGTTGAGTGTCAGATATTAGGGAAATTAGATGCACAGTGGTCAGCAGAGATGACTGGCCTGGCATATGCAAGCTGTTACTCCCCTTAAGTTGAGCCCTGGAAAACCTCCCAGATCCCAGCATTTTTGAAGCCTCAGAAGCTTCTTTGATGCAGTGCCCCAGACAACCACTGTTTTGGGACCAGAATTGACACTCACTGGGCCAGGGTTAGTGGCTACATGTTAATAGCATGTTTTTAATGTTGTTTGTATGGAAAGAATTGTAGCTGAGTGGAAACTAAGAAGACATTTACCTGATTCTCTCTGTCAAGCTTCAGGTCATCTGGACTCTCAGGAGTGTGCCTGAAACATTGTGTGGCAGATGAGTGTCATTATGAATGACACAAACTTTCCCCTCTGTTTCATTACCTAGGATGTTGAAGTCAAGTGGATCGAATACCAGAATATGGTGAACTACCTCATCCAGTGGATTAGACACCACGTGGTCACAATGTCTGAGAGAACATTTCCTAACAATCCTGTAGAACTAAAGGTTGGTATGTCGTAGAAGTTCAGTAGGGTTGATTGAAAACTTTAAAAATGCTAGGTTAATCCCATTATCTTAGCATTCAAGATAAATTGACATTGGCAAGCCATGCATTTTAGTAGGCAAAGTTTTTATTATCTATTTCCTTATATAAAGAGAAAGTAGAGGTAAATATTAATTAAGACAGTTATAGCAACAGCATCTTTAAGAAGTTACATTCCCCAGGCTTTAATTTGTTGGGAAGTAAAGGTGTAAATTGAGAGCTTCTGAGACTAACGTTGCCAAGTCTTACATGATGAGAGGGAAGTGCAAGGGGTCCACCAGATGCTGGAACAGGAGATCAGTGGGACGCTCACACAGAGCAGTGATCAGAAACATGCCTCTGCTTGAGTCAGGTGAGACACTGCCCCAAGGACTTCCTTTGTAGAGTACAAGGCACATCCTGCATGTCATGAATTTTAGAATACAGATCCAGCTATAGTGCAAGTGACTTGAAAATCGATGCTCATAGCCTGGTGTTCATGGCCAAGGTTTAGCAAACCTTTGCTAATTCTGTAATCTTAGGTAAGGTCATTGAGATAGAGATATCACAGCAAAATAAAGTCATTATGAATACACAGCTTTTCAAAGAATAACCTGTCTCATTTTGTACATTTGCATTTGAAATAGCAAAAGCAGTTTCTTTTTAATAAACCACTAATAGGAATATTGGTAATATGAATATTACTACAGAGTAGCCTTACTTCTTTGACTTAATAAGCTTTGTTTCAGCTCTCAGACTGGAATCACAAAAGCTATAGTAACACAGCATAGGCCCTGTGAAAGTTCTTTGTTGTTCTCACACATCTGTTCAAAACATCTGTGGCATGGCTCTTCTTCTCATTACCACAGGGTGTTTGTCCTTGGCACAAAGTTACTTAGTATTTGTTGATTTTTTTTGTTTGTTTTGTTTTAGAAAGGGGCTTTTTATAGGGTCTTATCATTGTAAGATGCCTCCTTATGTGGATATGAACTATTGTAGGGCACCAAAGTCTGGCCCCTTCTACTGCAACATGGTGTCGCAGTGTTTTGCACATAGTAACTTTTGGTGACTAATGACTGATAGCAACCGACAAGATTTTGCCTTTGGTTCGGTACAGTGTTTGGATTTCGTGTACAAATGCACTTATTTCTAAAGGAATCCCTGGGGTTATTTTGTTTTGTTTTGTTTTGTTTGACCATTGGGCAAGTTGTGCTGGTGTCTGACTTCTGCAGCTCTTTAAAAGTTGTGGGAGTCTGAGAATTCACGCAGGTTACTTGCTAGTGGGGGATGTAGGAGAGAAAACATATCCTTAGGAATTAGCAAATATTTCCACAAGTTCACAAACTTTCCTAGAATCTTACAGAAATGTGCTGTCTATTTTAACGTAGCATAAATTAAGCTTAATTGATTAGTATGCATCTATTAAATGTGAAAGTGTTTTATTTATGCAATTTTTAGAAAGGTCTTGTAAAATGGATATAATAACATTTTAAGAGGGTCACAAATGAGATAATAATTACATGATTGGAGTGTCTGTAATAGTAATATCAACTAATGACATCCACTTTCCTTTGCTTTCCTTTGTTAGGCAAAAAACAAAACAAAACAAAGAGCTGTTGAACTTGACAGTGGTATGATGAGGGTCCATGTTAGCCCTACCTAGCTGCTATGGGGTTCCAGAATAGAGCCACGGAATGCAAGGGAACAAGTCTTTTCCCTCCTTTGTGCAAATTTCATCAAACTGTTCTAGAAACTAAAAACCAGTGTGTGGTGTTTGAGAAGCTCAGCCTCTCAAGGATGTGCTTTTGTGTTTGAGTGCTGGGTATTGGTCATCATTTATTGTTCAGATTCCTGTGTGGCACATGTTGAATCATGGCTCACATCAGCAGTTCAACTCTCATCTAGTCCTATGCAACCCAGCACACAGCTAGCTGCCTGGCAGTAGGATCGTTGCATCCATAAAGGAATTCTACTGAGTGCTCATGGCACAGGAAATAGCCTTTGCTGGTAACGGGATGAGAGCAGGCTTTGAAGGTGGGCCGTAATTTATTTTGTTTTTCATTGCAGGCACTTTATAATCAGTATTTACAGTTCAAAGAAAAAGAAATCCCACCAAAGGAGACAGAGAAATCAAAAATTAAACGACTATATAAATTATTAGAGGTAAGCCAAAATTATTCTGTGGTACTTTGAAGCATAATTTCTGAATTGCTTTCAAGTCTTGACTATATATGATTTATTTTGTTTCCTTAAGATTTGGATAGAGTTTGGACGCATCAAACTCCTTCAAGGTTATCATCCAAATGACATTGAAAAAGAATGGGGCAAGCTCATCATTGCCATGCTTGAGAGGGAGAAGGCGCTCCGACCAGAGGTGGAGAGGTAGGGAAGCTGGCCTGTCGGGCAAGGCGGTCTCCATTCTCCTCTTAGAACTTGGTTTTTGTTTTTTTTTGTTGGTTGGTTTTGTTTTGTTGGTTCCTTTGTTCTTTCTGTGATGTGCTCATGTCTTCCTGGGTACTTGTATGGATGTAGAGGTCAGAGTTCAACCTTGGTCTTTCCTCAGGAACTGCCCACCATGTTTTAGGAGACATGGTCTTCACAGAGACCTAAGACTCACACAGATTACATTTTCCATTTACTTGTTTGTATGGCCCTGGATAAGTCTCTTAGTGTTTTTGCTCCTCCATTTCCTTATCTAGAAATGGTAGCAAGAACTCTTAAAGAGTAAATTAGTAACTACATAAAGGACCTGGTAGGTTGGATTGCTGTGTGGAGTCTCAGTTAATAATGTGTTTATTTAAAACAAAAAAGCACCCAGAAGTCTTTCTTAAAATAACCTTGCTACCAGGACCCAAGTTTGGAAGCTTGTAAGTTAGAAATGAACTGTTTTGTTTCTTACTAAAGTTTTTAATATGGCCTCTTCCTCTTGAGGCAGCGGAAGTACTTCCATTGAAAAGGCAATGGAGGCTGAGCGTGTAGTTCAGTTAGTAGAGCCCTTGCCTGGCATCCACAGAGCCATGGGTTCCATCTCTAGCATCATATAAAACGGGGTGCAGTGGCACATGCCTGTAATTCCAGCATTTGGGAAGTGGAGGCAGAAGAGTTAGAAGTTCAAGATTACTCCCCCTTTGCTATGTTGTAAGAGGCCAGCCTGTGCCACCCGAGACCCTGTCTCAAGGAGCAACAACAGTAGAAACAGACAGTGACTGTCGGTCTGGGTTCCCTTTCTGCTGTGTATTTAGTCTGTGAAAATATCACTGACTGCTTATTATTCTATTGCTCTAACTGTACCCCACTGCTCAATCTTCAGGAACCACCCACCCACCCAGGTGCTGGGGTTCTAAGCCAGGGCTTGGAACTTACTAGGCAAGAACACTACCATTGGGCTGCATGCCCCGCCATGTTATATGGATTTATTTTCATATGGCCATTATTTTGTAGCCCTACTGTAGTGTGTAAGACTTGTGCTCTGTGTCCCTCCTTACAGCTGAAGGCATGTGTGGTCGGGCGGTGCTCTGGCTGTCTCTTAGGAGCTCACCTGGGCTGTGTTCCACCCTCCTCTACTCACAGGGGTTTTGTGTAGTCTGCTCTTTTGGCAGGGAATCCATTTCACATCCCTGTTTCTCTTTACTCCTAATCCTTCTCAGATTTCAGCCTCCTTGTTCCTTCCAGTGGTGTCCCAGGCTGGGTTACCTGCCTTCTTTTATGACTAATAATTTATATAAAGTATTTTTCAAGAATGCTTCCCTTGGTGGTAATTTCGTATTTATTCATGTTTCGTTCACGCCACCTGCTTCTTAGATAGTAGCTCTAACAACGTGGAGACAAGCTGTCATTTTGTGTCCCTTACCAGTGTTTTCGCACAGTGCCAGGCACATAACAGGACACCCAGCGTAGCTGTGTTCTTATTTTTATTTTTATTTTTTTGGTTTTTCGAGACAGGGTTTCTCTGTGTAGCTTTGCGCCTTTCCTGGAGCTCACTTGGTAGCCCAGGCTGGCCTCGAACTCACAGAGATCCGCCTGGCTCTGCCTCCCGAGTGCTGGGATTAAAGGCGTGTGCCACCAACGCCCGGCTGTAGCTGTGTTCTTATGGTCTCCCACACTGACTTCAGGGTTGACACGGAATCATGTACTTAAGATGCAAAGGCAAGTTCAGCTTGCCAGCCCTTTATTACTAGTTACACTCTTGTTAAAGCATAAAGTTACCATGTCTATATAAACAGAGCGTAAGAATCAAAATGAGCTTTAAATGCATGGGCTGCGGCTCTTCCCAGTGATTAAAACGGGGTGTTAAATGAATCATTCGAATTAAAGATACAGAGAAAATACAGAGAATTTTAGCCACTGCATCAGTAGCTGAATTTTAACATGTGTCTAAATCCACTCGTGCTGCTGCAGCAGAATGCTACAGACTGGATAACGTAAAGAAGCTCTTCTCGAGGGTTGTGCAGTGGTACATGTCTACTGTAAGCCCAGCACTTGGGAAGCTACATCAGGGGCACGGAAAGCCTGGGCTATATGAAGACTGTTTTGTGCTTGAGGAAAGAAAAAGAGAAGAGGAAACTGGGGACTCAGAGGTGTAGAAGTTGAGAAATGCTGGTACTGGCACCTGGTGAGGGCCTTCCCCTGGCAGGCGGAGGAAAGGCCTTGAGGGGGAGGAGAATGGAGCTTCCTGGGCTAGGGAACCAGACAGGCACGGGAGAGAGCAGGTGCTCACTGATGCAGCATGGCCGTCTACCCGCTGGTATAGTAACCAAGCCACTCCTGTGATAATGGCATTAATTTATTCATGAGGGTTGAGCCTTTATGATCTAATCGCTCTTGAGCACTTCACACTGGGGATCATGCTTCCAACACGAATACATTCAACCACAACAGTATGCTGAAAGAGAGCAGTTGAGGAGAGTTCAGGATTCAGGAGCCAGTCCGTTCTGGATTAGGTTTGTTACTTCAGCTTGGAAGTCACATGATCTTAGAAGAGTTCTTAAATGTCTAGGACTGTTTTCTCAATTGTAACCGAATGTAACAATACCTACCACAGTTAGTGGTTATGAATATGAGGTGAGGTTATGTGTGTAAAAATGTTTAATTTCCTGGTACATAACAACTGTATAGTAAGTGTAAGGTACAGCTGTTCCTGTTTTTAATTGTTCTATTTTTCTTGACACAGATTTTTTGGCCCTGGCTATGTGTTATAAATTATGGTAGCTATGTGGCTTGGAGTGTGGAGAAGACAGACAGGAAAGAATTGGGCCCTCTACTCGTCTGAGTGAAGGGGAAGCAAGTTTAGACACATTTGCAGTTATTGAGCCAATATTCTACTTGGGTTCTTTGTCTTTTCAAATGCGAACTGTAGTAGTTTAGAAGTAAGATTACTGAAGGAGTCCATCATAAAGAGAAAAGTAATTGAATGTTTTTCCAGTTAATTTAATATGGTGAACAAATGACGTGACGGTCAGATGGAAATAGATTTTGTTTCTCATTAACTCTGCTTGCTTGTGTGTTCACGATGGTTCCAGCATTTTGCCTTGTGTTATCCAGCACACATCTCTTTGCAGATGTCCGGCTATAATGTAATCTTTGTGTCCTCTTGGTTGGTGGTTGGTATTGATAGAATTACCTTCGCTGGTGATGGTTCCTGGGTTCGTGGTACCAGAGTTGTTTTTTAGGTGGTTGCAGCTGGATGACTCTCAGTGAAAATATTTGGCGTATCTTTTCCAGTGACGCCCAATCATCCTGCTCTGTCTCTACTTGCAAGGCTTTAATGCAGGTTACAAAAGGCAAACCTCAGCAAGCAAATGAATGGCTTCAGGCATGATTCTTCTGAATAGCAATCAGGATAGTATTTGCAGTGTATTGCATATGCATGTTGAAGCATATTTAAGGATCCATTAAAGCCGTGTCTCTCCTCCGGGGCCACTTCTCACCGCGTAGAAGTGGAGCTTTCTCCAGTCCTGCTTTCTTGGTCCTAGGACACCATTGCAGGGCTGAAAATGCAGAGCAGTAGCTACAGTTACCGTAGCAGTGACTCTGTGTTTACTAACACGACCAGCACTCGGACTAGTCTAGATTCGAACGACAATCTTCTGTCTGTTCATTGTGGCCCCACATTGATCAACTCCTGCATTAGCTTCGGCAATGAGTCCTTTGATGGACACAGGTATGGAGTCAGTGGTGTGACACGGTCTTTTCTTCCTTGGCGGCAGGGTCGTTTTTTTCATGACTGGACAGCTCTTTGACTTCAAAAGGAAGGACTTTTTTTCCCCCCTTTTGTCTCTTTTAGGTTGGATATGCTGCAACAGATTGCTGTCCGAGTTCAGAGGGACAGTGTCATCTGTGAAGACAAATTGATCCTAGCCCGAAATGCTCTCCAATCTGTAAGTTGGTTTCAGGGGCCAGGGCTTGCTGTAGAGGGATGGTGTGTGCCTGGGTAAACCGGAACCTTCTGTATCATTTGATCGATTCCTGGCACTCACTCCCTGCAGAAGCTCTGAAAGATTATGATTGATATTTTCTCTCTTGGGAGGCAGTGAGTGAAAGAAAAACATATATTTGAACCAAAAGAAATAAAGACCAAATAAGCTTTTCTTCTAGTATTTTGGAGTTTGGAAAGCTGGTTTTGACATTTGTTTTTACAGAATTAATGCTGGGTTCTTTTAAATATAGGATTCCAAAAGATTAGAATCAGGAGTGCAGTTTCAGAACGAAGCAGAAATTGCCGGGTACATACTTGAATGTGAGAACCTTTTACGCCAGCATGTGATTGATGTACAGATTCTGATCGATGGGAAATATTACCAGGCAGACCAGCTGGTGCAGAGGTAAGACTGCTCCTTGTTTCCTCTCAGGAACTGTTTCCTGAGAGCATGATGGGAATGCATAGTAGAAAATTAAGTTTTATTTGTGAGTGTAATATTTTGACAAAAATAAGTAGAATCAATATCTGCAATAAATATAATATTTACTGTCATAGTAAATACTGGAGTCATTAAAGTGAATATTTTAAATGTCTATATTTCCAAGTATGTAAAATATTTATGTAGGTCTTTGGATGTGACCCAGAGGCAGAGTGAATATTTAACTAAGCATAGTTAAGGCCCTGGGTTTGATCCTCAGAGCAATACCACAATAAATAATAATAATAACAACAATTTGCAACATTAGAAAAGGGAAAAATGTAAGAAAAGTTCCCATCTTCAATTAGTTTTGTGTTTATTCTATTGTAAACATGGTCAGGACCAAATATTAGAAAAATATGTGTGTATAAAATGGTAAAGGTATGGAGGCCGGAGAGATGGTTCAGCTGTTAAGAGCACTAATTGCTCTTCCAGAGTACCCGGGTTCAATTCCCAACACCTACATGATGACTCACAACTGTCTGTACCTCCAGTTCCAGGGTACCTGACACCCTTACACAGACATACACACAGGCGAGACACCAGGACACATAAAAATAAAAATAAATAATTTTTGGAGGGGCCCCCTGGCGGTAGGATCAGAATCCATCCCTGGTGCATGAGAGGGCTTTTTGGAGCCCACTACCTATGCTAGGACGCCTCGTGCAGCCTTGAGGCAGGGGAGGGGCTTGGACCTGCCTCTACTGGATGCACCTCCCCATGGGAGGCCTTGCCTTCTTGTGGGTGGGAGTGGAGGGGGGGTGGGTTGGGACGGGGAGGCTGGGGGAACTGGAGGAGGGAAGAGGGGGATCTTTGATTGATGCGTGAAATGAATGATAAAATTTTCCTAATAATAAAAATTTAAAAATTTTTTTAAAAAAGCGGTAAAGCTGTGTATGGTGGCACCCACATGGATTCTGAGCTCTCCAAAGGCTTAGGTAAAAGAATCACAAATACACAACCCTGCAAGAGCTACATAGCAAGACTCTGTCTCAAGGAGGAAAAAGTAAACAACAAATATGAAAACATTTCTGAGAAGTTTGTGGGGGCAGAGAGAATAAACCTTGGCAAGCTGTAGTCTCTCTATGAACATAAGAAAATAAACTTTGTACATCATGTTTGAGCCAATCATTTCAGTTCTAGGAGTTAGGAGCTCTTCTCTATGTGGATAAGTAGATACAATTGGAAAACTTTTTGTTCACGCCAGGAGTATTTTATAAGAAATTTTATTATCCTTAATATCAAGTAATAGAACCATCACCTTATGGTACATAATTATGTTCCCTATAAATGATGGTTATAAAGACTAATAATGTGGAGAGTTTTTATAGTCTGATATTCAGTGAAAACAAAACATCAGGCAGAATTTTACCAAGATGGTTTCAGTGATGTTTTTAAAACCAAATAGGTATTCTCGAGCAGTGTAGGTCTGCAGAACAACAGTTGAAAGCAGAACTCCTGTATGCGTTCTTGGGCTCCTCTACCGGTAGAGGCTTGCAGTAGTGGTACATGACTGATTCCACTGGAAAGCCAGTCTTCGTACATCAGCTACAGCCAGCAGTTTACATTACCTCTTCAATCATGCCTTATCCCTCTCCATGTTTCTGCAGGGTTGCAAAGCTGCGCGATGAAATTATGGCCTTAAGGAACGAGTGTTCCTCAATGTACAGCAAAGGACGAATGCTGACCACAGAGCAGACCAAACTCATGATATCAGGAATCAGTCAGAGTTTAAACTCAGGGTTTGCACAGACCTTACACCCCAGTCTGAACTCAGGGCTAACCCAGAGTTTAACACCTTCCTTGACCTCTTCCAGTGTGACTTCTGGCTTGTCATCAGGGATGACTTCCCGTCTGACTCCATCTGTTACTCCGGCTTATACGCCTGGCCTCCCATCAGTGGTAGCTCCAAATTTCAGTTTAGGAGTAGAGCCAAATTCATTACAGACTCTGAAGCTAATGCAGATCAGAAAGCCCCTGCTGAAGTCGTCTTTGCTGGATCAGAATTTGACAGAAGAGGAAGTCAATATGAAATTCGTTCAGGATCTCTTGAACTGGGTTGATGAGATGCAGGTAACGTTTACCTCAGTTTCCCAGTCTTACTCTTGCAACAATTTCTCCTTTTTTTTTTTAACTGGTAATTTGCTATTGAAGGTGCAGCTGGACCGCACTGAATGGGGCTCAGACTTGCCAAGTGTTGAAAGCCATTTAGAAAACCATAAAAATGTTCACCGAGCCATTGAAGAATTTGAAACTAGCCTTAAGGAAGCTAAACTTAGTGAGGTATGTGAAATTTTTAAAAGTATTTTATTGTAGTTGGGTATTATTTTCTTTTTACACAAAGACCTTATAATTCAATGATTAATATATTAAGTATTATTCAGAACTTAAGATTCCTAACATCCATGTTTTCCTACCTTATTTTAGATTCAGATGACGGCTCCTCTTAAGTTAACTTACACAGATAAGTTGCACAGATTAGAGAGTCAATATGCAAAACTCTTGGTAAGGTTTTTTTATTTTTTTAATTTGTTTTCTTTAAACTCTCTCTTTCCATCATGTCTGTTTACTGACCATCGGATGCTTAACAATGGTTTTTCTTAAACAGAATACATCCAGAAATCAGGAGCGGCACCTTGATACGCTGCATAATTTTGTAACACGGGCAACTAATGAACTTATCTGGCTGAACGAGAAGGAAGAGGAAGAAGTTGCTTATGACTGGAGCGAGAGAAACACCGGCGTGGCTCGAAAGAAAGGGTACCATGCGGTGAGTCGGCCTCACACGCGGGCGCCAGAGCTGGACCTGGAGCTCGCCGCCCGCAAGCTCTTCTGACACACTTCTTGGTGCTTCCTCACTAGGAGCTCATGAGAGAACTGGAGCAGAAGGAGGAAAGTATTAAAGCTGTGCAGGAGATCGCAGAGCAGCTGCTTCTAGAGAACCACCCAGCCCGCTTGACGATAGAGGTAAGCAAGTCAGAGGTCTGGACTGAGTTATCATAGGTCTGTCAACTTAAACCTCTTTCACTCATTTAAAAAAAAAAAATCCAACTGCTAAGTGTTTACTAGAGTCTGACTCAGAGATAACTTTCCCAGTGAATCCTGCTGCTGCTTCTCTCCATCATCCCTTAGGATCAAGGTAGCAGCTTTTTTTTTTAGGGCCCATGAAGCTGCTTTTGAGTAGATGCATCCAATGAGGCTGAAAGGGTGTTCTGTGGTAGAGTGTGTACTTGCCCTGTGTAACAGACAGAAATGTAGCTTAGCTTGAGGAAGCAAATAATATCGCATGTTGCTAGATTCCCAGGGGCAACTGTACATCTGCAGGAAAGCCTGCCTGAACACAACTCAGAAAGAAGCCCTGGGGTCATTCCAGGAGGAAGAAAGGACAAGCTGAACACACCATGGACACAGAGCTCTCTCTCCTGGGAGGCAGGGATTTGCACCTTCTATAAAACTGAGTTTCATAATTCATGAGGATCTAGGTGTGCTTTCTACAGTTTCCTTCATGAAAGATATACTTGTATTTAATAATAAACATTCAAATAGATGAGTGTCTAAATTTGTGTTACTATAATATTATTAAACCTGATAGTTACATTGATGTGAGAGTATGTGCTGCCTTCTCTACCCTCCCTAAGTCTCCCTCATCAAAACACAGAACGAAACTACAGATCTGTGTGTCTGTGTTCACACACACCTGGTCTGGCTCAGTAATATAAAAATCCAGAAATGGGGAATTTGGGGATGCCATGGCGAAAAGCATACTTAGTATTTTAAAAATCAGGTGTCAGGATTAGTGAGCAAAGATCACAGAAAAGGGTGAATTTTATAAATAGAAGGAGTAGCTTGCATTTATTTCAGATGTAAATTTTTCATATAAAATAGCCATAAATTTTCCTCATTCTAAGAAAAAAATCAAGAAATTAGAAATTTGAGAAAGTTCATCTGGACTAATTTTAAAATTATGTACAAATTTTAAGACTAATCGCATAAGTAAGACTCTCATATAAGAAAATCTGCTACCCCAGTTTTCACTGTTCAGTCCACTAGGAATTGTTTCCATCTGTTTGAATAGTAGAGTGTTCGGTCATTTGAAGCTGTCAACCCTGAGCTGGGCATGATGGCTCCCGCCTGTAATTCCAGCCTGTAGTGAGAAGCGGAGGCAAGGGGATTGCCACAAGCTTGAAGATAGCCTGTGCTAAGTGACATCCTGTCTTTAAAAAAAAAAAAATTAGTAATTAAAAAAAAAAAACCTAAAAATAAATAAATAAATGCATCAGTATTTGCTGTGCAGGGGATCAAACTACAAATGTTCTGCATGCAAGGTGTATGCTCGGCTGTTGAGGCAGACTAGCCCTCTGTACCTGAGTTCTCTGCCCTGGCTTTCAGTGTGTGTTTTCTCTCTCAGGCGTACAGAGCAGCGATGCAGACACAGTGGAGCTGGATCTTACAGCTCTGCCAGTGTGTGGAGCAGCACATCAAGGAGAACACTGCCTATTTTGAGGTGTGTGAGTCGGACTGCAGCCTGCATACACGGCACTGTCCTCTGGGCTGAGGTGCAGAAATCTGACTATCATGAAGCAAGCGCCTAACACATGGGGGCGTGAACCAATACTTTCCTTACAGGATGTCCAGGCTGGTTTCGTGTCGTAGAGGGGAAAGGTTAGCTGTTAAGGAAGAGATCCTGTGGCTGGAAGACGGGTCAGCTGGCACATTGTTTGCCCAGAGTTCAACCCCCAGAAACCACACTTAAAAAAAAAAGTGAGCTGCCCCATGCTGAGGGCAGGTAGAGACAGAAGGATCCTTGGGGCTTGCTGGCCAGCCAGTCTAGCCAAATGAGAGAACTCCAGGTTCAGTGAGAGACTTTATCTCAAAAAATAGGGGATAGAGAAGTGAAGAAAGCTCCCAGTTGTTGACATCTGATTTATACACACACACACACACACACACACACACACACACACACACGCACGCACACACACACACACACACACACACACACGCACGCTCGCACATACAGAACGAATCTTTTATAAGAACTTTAAATATTGTAAAAATAATTCTAAAATTTTCTTATATTAAGGGAAGTTATTATAGTCAACCAAATAAAGACTTCATTTTATTCTTTAGAAATTTTAATGTATTTGCAATTCCACACCTACTTAAAAGATTGGTCGAGCCCTAAAGTAAAACAGACTTCCAATCAAAATAATACAGAGCCAAAGCATAATATACATATACAGTTTGGATAATTAATATTCATCTGTAGCCATCTAAGTTCAAGGTTATTTTCAGTTCCAAAAAGGATGTTGCTATCAAGTTCCTTTGTCCTTTAATTCTGTTCCCCCTGGTCGGGGGCACATAGAGGGCCCGAGCACCCAGATTGAACGACTCTCTGCCTTCCTGGCATTCAGTGTAGTTCAGCTGTCAAGTTTTATCTTTCCTTAGTTTTTCAATGATGCCAAAGAAGCCACTGATTACCTAAGGAATCTGAAGGATGCCATTCACCGCAAGTACAGCTGTGACCGATCCAGCAGCATTCACAAACTGGAAGACCTCATTCAGGAGTCCATGGTACTGATGTGGAAACTATAGATTGTATCCTATATATAATGGGGTAGATTAGTGATTTATTATATGTCTGTATGTGCAGATTTATATTTCATCAACACTAGTAGCTCATTCAATTAAGCCTTTAGTTGTTTTAGTTTTTGATAATAGTAGTGTACTTTATATGGTATTGTTTAAACAGCTTTAGCAGTGATGTGTGTAGTCAGTAATTCCACAAGGAGATCCTTGGTAGACACCTTCTGTGCCTGCCTAGGCCTGTTTTCAGTTCTGGAGATATAACCATGAACAAAACCGGAAGGAATTGCTCTCCCTTGTGGTGCCTAGATGTGAAAGGGTAGCTGCACAGTAATACGTTAATAAGCAAAATGTATGTAGAATGTTAGATAATAATAATGCCAAAGAGGAAAAAAGTAACCGGGCAAAATGAGGATTTTGACCAGACAAATTTGAGGGATTCAAGACAGGGTGACGAGATGTAGAGAGTGTAGCCCAGTGGTCAGGGCATACGTTGGTGATGAAGTTTCATTTGTGTAAATCCCTGTGGAATGCAGAGTTTGAATCATTCATTTTAAAAGCCAGCTGTGTTTCCTGACTAGGAGGAAAAAGAAGAGCTTCTGCAGTACCGGAGCTCGGTGGCCGGCCTCATGGGGAGAGCAAAGACAATAGTACAGCTAAAGCCAAGGAGTCCTGACAATCCACTCAAAACCTCCATCCCGATCAAAGCCATCTGTGACTACAGACAGATTGAGGTACTGGTCATTCTTAAAGCAGGCCAGATTCTGCCATTAATCCATGTATTTTAAAAAGGAGGTCATAATGCTTCCTAGTTATAAGGCTTTTCTCTGCCTCCTAAAAACAATAACTTCCAAGATTGTGTACAGAAGATGAGTGAATGGTGACCTCAGTTTTTGTCTCTTTCATTTAAAACCAGATAACCATTTACAAGGATGATGAATGTGTTCTGGCAAACAATTCTCATCGCGCTAAATGGAAGGTCATTAGTCCTACTGGGAACGAGGCTATGGTCCCATCTGTGTGTTTTACGGTCCCCCCGCCAAACAAAGAAGCAGTTGACTTTGCAAACAGGTTTGTATGGTTCGGGGTCTTTCTGAAGGTTAAAGAAGCAATCAGTACTTTGTCAGGGACCCACAGGACCGGAAAGTTCTAGAGCTGGT
The DNA here is from genome assembly GCA_902168325.1 of Peromyscus nudipes. Taxonomy (NCBI): domain Eukaryota; kingdom Metazoa; phylum Chordata; class Mammalia; order Rodentia; family Cricetidae; genus Peromyscus; species Peromyscus nudipes. Next base: position 18,853 of record CABHPH010144277.1, on the reverse strand, counting down.
CCATCGGGGGCAGCATGCTTTCAGAAGGAGTAAAAAGGCTTAAAATGTGTATTTTCCTGCATGTCTTTCAGAATTGAGCAGCAGTATCAGAATGTCCTCACTCTTTGGCATGAATCTCACATAAACATGAAGAGTGTAGTCTCCTGGCATTATCTAGTGAATGAAATTGACAGAATTCGAGCCAGTAACGTGGCTTCGGTGAGTAAAAGTGTGCACATTAACCCAGTGTATCTAAAAATGTGGGGTGCCTTGTCATATGTGGCGTCAAGTTGGCTTTTGCTCTGGAAAAGCATGGGGCCCAGCAGATGCTGCCATTCAGGCAATCAGTGAGTTCTTGTTAGGGCCTGTCGTAGATGAGGCACACTCTACAGGTGAGGGCAATCTGGAGCTCATGCTCTGCGTGGTGTTTACTGAAGGTAAGAAATCAGAAATAACTGGGTAGTGGTAGCACACGCCTTTAATCCCAGCACTCAGGAGGCAGAGGCAGGTGGATCTCTGTGAGTTTGAGGCCAGCCTGGTCTACAGCCAGAGCTACACAGAGAAACCCTGTCTTGAAAAAAACCAAAAGCCGGGTGGTGGTGGCACATGCCTTTAATCCCAGCACTCGGGAGGCAGAGCCAGGCAGATCTCTGTGAGTTCGAGGCCAGCCTGGGCTACCAAGTGAGTTCCAGGAAAGGCGCAAAGCTACACAGAGAAACCCTGTCTTGAAAAAACCAAAAAAGAAAAAAAAAAAAAAAGAAAAAAACCAAAAAAGGAGGAGGAGGAGGAGGAAGAAAAAATAATAATTAGAATTAGGTGTTCAGACAGAGTGGGTATAGTTTAATTTCATTTACTGACTTTTATCAATGTTTTTACTTGTCTTCTTTTAATTAAAACTTTATTGTAAAGAACTTGCAAATGAAAAAAAGTCATACCCCCAAATTAGCACACCCAAAGTCTATACATCTCAAGGAACTTCTGTATGGTTAGAATAGCCATTCTGAAGCTGTGGAACTTCACATTGAATTTCACTCTTTACCATCAAACTTACTCTGTATTCACTTACCCATCACAAAACCTAAGAAGCCATGACAGATTGAAACAGAAAACCAAGCAGCTTTATGTCTTCTTCCCTGACTCCAGTGTCCTTTGCCTGCATTCAGTCTTCGCTCACCTGTGGTATTTACCCTTTCTTATTTGACTTTGCACATGGTATACTGTACACACGTGCACATTTGTTTTCTTATCTACATATGTATTACAGGATAGGCCCCACACATGAGGGAGAACTTTTATCTTTCGGAGATTGTGTGACTTCCGTTAATATTGTATGTCTTTCCATTTTGTACAATTTTTTATTCCATTTTATATATATACAAATTTCATTATCCATTCATCTACGGATGGAAAATTAGGTTGGTTCCATTTCTCTGCTGTAGGGTGCAAACCTGAAATAAATAGAATATTAATTCCAGATGTTTCCTCTACCTTTGAATAAACTGAAGTATACCATGATATCAATTGTGATCTGACCCATTAGATGTAACCCCGGGCACTGCGTCATTAATCAAAGGATCCTTGTTCTTTCAGATCAAGACAATGTTGCCTGGCGAACACCAGCAGGTTCTGAGTAATCTCCAATCCCGTTTGGAAGATTTTCTGGAGGATAGCCAGGAATCCCAAATATTTTCAGGCTCGGATGTATCTCAGCTAGAAAAGGAGGTGAATGTATGTAGGAAGTATTATCAAGAGCTTCTCAAGTCTGCAGAAAGAGGTAAAAGGGGGTGCCTGTTTATTTTCCCTGCAGGAGTTTCATCCAGGCTTTTTTCTACTCTCATTGGAAATCTCAGTCTTAGGTATATTGCATCAGTAGGCTGTGATATGTAAGCAAGATTACTGAGCACTATAGAAATGTGTGTGTGCGGGGCATATAACTCAGGAGCAGGCATGTGTGAAGCCCTGAGTCCCCAGCACCACCAATAACAAACAAAGCTTTTGAGGTAAGAAGATGCTAGAAGAGATCATTAATTTCTAAATGATGAAGTAATTAAAGGTGCCAGCCAAGCAGTGGAACAGATGAGGAGTTCTTATCTCATCTGCATTTTAATGTTTGTCTGCTTTACAGGGCAACACAGAATGAAGGTCCTTAAGGCTCATAAAAGATTTGATTATTTTCTCAGTTCAGTTTTACACAGTAGTTAAAGCAAAATACTTTATTTAGTTAAGTTTTATTCAGTATAAATCTTAGTCTGAACTCTTCATACTATTTATATATATATATTTATATATTTGAAAGCAAATTATTTTATTAGTACTAGTCTTTTAAAATCTTAAAACAGTAACTCTTTCTTTACCTGCTTTTTACTTTTGGATTTTTGTTCAATTTAATGGTTAATTGATAGCATATAATTCATATTTTTGTGAATATAAAACAGAATAATATATTGCTTCTTTTGGATATTTCCATGATAATTTGGTACTTTAAATGGCCTTTGGGAAATTTGATTAGTAATTTTTAAGTTTTAAAATTCACCTTTTAAGATTTCTGTTTTAAGGTTATGTCTTTAGGATTTCTGCTAATAGGAACAGTGCTAACAGTGGTTTGCCTCAGGAAAAATAAAGCTGTTGTACTGAACCTTGCACAAGAGCTGCCTAGGGAGGAGAGGCCTCTTGCTGAACATGTTTGCTTTCACAGAGGAGCAAGAGGAGTCAGTGTATAATCTTTACATCTCGGAAGTGAGGAACATTCGGCTTCGGTTGGAGAGCTGTGAAGACCGCTTAATTCGGCAGATACGGACTCCCCTGGAAAGAGACGACTTGCATGAAAGCATGTTCAGAATCACGGAACAGGAGGTAAGAGTTACACGTGTTAGAAAATCCAGGGTCATTTCCTCTTAGTGACCACGAATGTCACTTTTTGATTTTCCACGTGTTCATCTATGACTTCAGTTCCTTACTGAGGTCCAGTTGTCCATTTCTTGCTGGATCTAAAGGAAGATCCTGTAATTCATCTCTGCCCCTGAGTTAGGTCAACACTGAAGCATGTTGCCTCTCACCCACCCTGGTGGACTTCATACAAAGAGAGTCCTTATACACCTGCTGTATACACAGTTGGCGGTTTAGGTCAAGGAATGAGCAATAAAGACATTACTGATTCTAAAGCTGGAATGCCATGCTTCTGTTTATCCGGTAAAGAAAAGTTATATGGATGCTTATGTTACATTGGCCATGACTTAAAATGTATTTTTAAGGAGCTGTTAGAAGCATACCCACTTGGGGGTGATAACCTGTAACCTCCATTTGTTCTCTTGACTAGAAACTAAAGAAAGAGCTGGAACGGCTTAAAGATGATTTGGGAACGATCACTAACAAGTGTGAAGAATTCTTCAGTCAAGCGGCAGACTCCCCGTCTGTCCCCACTCTGCGGTCAGAGCTCAGTGTGGTCATTCAGAGCATGACTCAGATCTACTCCATGTCTTCCACTTACATAGAGAAGTACGTTAACATGACGTCTGCATGCCACCATTACTCTGACTGGTTTTTATGAATAGTGTCTTTCATCATCAGAAACTGGACTGATGATGTTTCTCATGTCAAGGGGGAGTTACCTTGCAGAGTACTGTCCCCCACATTTCTGTTTTGTAGCTCACTGTCGGAAGTCTTCATGGTTTTCCTCTCATGGGTAGTGTGACTGAGGAACTGTCCTCTGTTGGAATCTGTAAATACTACCTGGGGGTGGGGCATAGGGTGGTGTCTATTAGGAAGAGAGTCAACTGAATGCCAGGCTTACAGGAGACCAGCCAGTGTTCCCCTGTCATGAGTTATAATGATGCTTTAAGACTACAGTATGCAAAAAAGAAAAAAGGAAAAGCATTAAACAGCATGGTCTAATATTTATTTCTCTTTCAAAGGTTGAAAACAGTTAATTTGGTATTAAAAAACACTCAAGAGGCAGAAGCCCTTGTCAAACTCTATGAAACCAAACTGTGTGAAGAAGAAGCAGTAATAGCTGACAAGAATAATATTGAGAATCTAATGAGTACTTTAAAGGTAAGAGTCTCACTTCTGGACATGTTTTCAAGGTCATAGTTCTAAATATTTCTCTAGCACAGAACTCAAGTTCCAAACACCTGAGCATCTGACGTAGAATATGTTTCTGAATGTGCCATCTCCATTTCATATTCCTAATTCTACAACTTCCTGTAAATAAGTATATTCACTCATTTTATCATAAGTCACTGTTCTGTTGCTGTGAAGAGAGAGCATGGCCAAAGCAATTTATAAAAGAAAGCATTCATTTGGGGGCTTGCTTACAATTGTAGAGAGCAGAGTCCACAATCATCATGGCGAGGAACGTGGTAGCAGACAGGCAGGCAAGCATGGCGCTGGAGCAGTAGCTGAGAAGTTACATCTAATCCGAGAGAGAGAGAGAGAGAGAGAGAGAGAGAGAGAGAGAGAGA
>CABHPH010144277.1:0-14314 GCA_902168325.1 Peromyscus nudipes | reverse complement strand
GCATTGAAATACTTGAACCTTTAGGGGCCATTCTTATTCAGACCACCCCAGGGGTGTTCTTGTTTGAGATCTGAACCTCTGTCAGTAGCTTTTCTGAGTGGCTTTGTATTGGCAGCAAGATGAGTTGGTACTAAAAATTAAATCGCTTGTAGCTGATTGACTTGCTTAAAAGGGGCAGTTATTCTAAGACATCAAAGAAGTAAAGGAATATTTTATTAATATTTTTAAATTTTTATTTTATGTATTTGAGTGTTTTGCCTGCTTGTATGTCTGTGAGCCAAGTCTCATGGAGGCCAGAGTGGGTATGGGATCCCCTGGAACTGTAACTACAGATGGTTGTAAACCACCCCGTGGGTCCTGGAAGTGGAACCTGGGTCTTCTGGAAGAGCAGCCCGTGGTCTGAAACACTTGGTCATCTCTCCAGCCTCAGAAGTTATTTTGAGAAAGAAAAAAATATTACTACTGTACTCTCTATTTTTTATTTTTAAAAATTTACAGCGTGTGTGTGTGTGTGTGTGTGTGTGTGTGTGTGTGTGTGTGTGTCGCTCAAATGCCATGATGTAAGATTGTGGAAGTCAGAAGAGAATTTGCAGGAGTCAGTTCTCGCTTTCCACCTTGTGGTTCTGGGGATCAAACAGCTCATAAAGCATGTCAGCAAGCACCCTGAAGCAATGAGCCGTCTCACAGGCCCCTATATCTATATTTCTGTATGTAAAGCACTTAGCAAGGCTGTTGCAAAAACACTGAAGTTATTTCAGTCATTTTAAGCTTGTATTAATTTTTAAACAATGGAATTGGAAGCATTTAAAAACAATAAAAAAGACTTTTCTTATTGTGGCAACTGCCTGGCTTATGAAATACTCTGAACTTTGTTGACACATAAATTCTACTAGGCTGGATTTTATAGACTTCTTTTAGATTTTTATAATCTTTAATTGAGAAATATGAATTAAGCATGCTTGATTTTTATGTGTGTTGACACATCTCTATGAAATGTTACCCCTCCCCCTTCTTCCTTTTCCCCATAAAGTGACATAAGTGTTTCTCACAGTAACATGTTATTTTTTCGGAGATCAAAGCACAGTTTGATAATTGTCATTGTATAAGATTATACCCGATACATTTTCAATATCATAGGTTTTTCTTTATCTGGTTGTACATCACATAGTTATGAATAAATTGTAACATTAGGTAAATGATGTGTTTATTCTATGACTTGTGGATACATATTGTGATGCTCACTGACGCGTGTATTTTAGCAATGGCGATCAGAAGTAGATGAAAAGAGAGGGGTGTTCCATGCATTGGAGGACGAGTTGCAGAAAGCAAAAGCCATCAGTGACGAGATGTTTAAGGCACACAAAGAGCGGGACCTTGACTTTGACTGGCACAAAGAAAAGGCGGACCAGCTGGTTGAAAGGTGGCAGAATGTCCATGTGCAGATTGACAACAGGTGGGTCCCCTTTCTGTTCAGTGGCCGTGGGAGTTGGATCCCCTTTGCATACAGAGGGCAAAGTCTAAACTTAACAGGCTTTAACTAACATTCCATAGCTAATATGTTAATTGCAGGACTGTTTCCTAATTACATTTCTTTCTTACATACGCACTTTAACAACACATGTAACTTGAAAGAAACATTTTCTTTTCTCTTTTTTTAAGTTCTGTTTTTATTTTATGTGTATGGCTGTTTTGCCTGCATGTGCGTATGCCTGTGTTCCACATGCATACCTGGTTCCTGAAGAGACCAGAAGAGGGCATTGAATCACTGGAACTGGAGGTACAGACAGTTGTAGACTTCCATGTGGGTAACTGGGAATCGAACCTAAATCATCTGTAAGAGAAGCCAGTGCTCTTAATGCTGAGCCATCTCTCCAGCTCCAGAAAAATAACATTTTCAACTATGTATAATTAAAAATGTTGATGTATCTTGGTGTCTTAGGGTTTCGATTGCTGTGAAGAGACACCATGACAACTCTTATAATGGAAAACATTTAATTGGAGTGGCTTATAGTTTCAGAAGTTAAGTCCATTATCATCAGGGTGGAAAACATGGTGGCATGCAGGCAGGCATGGTGCTGGAGAAGGGCTCTACATCTTGATTCACAGGCAACAGGATGTAAACTGTACCACACTGAGCATAGCTTGGGCTAAGGAGATCTCAAAGCCCACCCCCCAGTGTGACACACTTTCTCCAACAAGGCCACACCTCCCAATAGTGCCACTCCCTATGAGCTTATGGGGGCCAATTACATTTAAACTACCATACCTCACGTTTGTATAATCTTTTTAAAAGACAATAATATAATGCTCTAAAAGTTATTATGAACTTACAGTGTTCAAATAACCATAGATTAGCAAAATAAACCATAAGCTTATTTCTTGGGCTATGCATAGTAATTTCTGCTGAACCTAAGAGAAATGAAGGACTTGAAGTGACCTGTTACTCATTTTCTTTGACATTGTAAGACAACTGGAATCATTTGTTCAATGAGAATTAAAACCAGAAGAAAATGGAATTGATTTAGGCTTTATCTTAAAAGAAATAAATAATGGCCGTTCTTACTCATTTTATGTTTATATTAATATAAATTAAATGCTTTTATGACATAGTACCATTCAAGAAATGAAGTTATATTCATATGTATTTTTTCTCTGGGAGATACACATTGAATTTGTTTAATGTGGTGACTTTAAAAATCATAGAAATGGGTGTTTAATTTCAGTTCCTGGAAGACACTCTCTGAGACCATGTTGAACCAACCATCCATTGAATCGCATTCCTTTTCCAAAGGTGAACTATGATTTGAGGCAAGCCTCAGCTGTTCAGGATGTGTTGACTGGTTATAAAGATGGTTAATTTCCCTCTTTTTCAGCTTTAATCTTAGTGCTATAGTAGGGCAGCAGCACCAGTGAACTTCACAGCTCCCGGAGCTATCTGGGGTGCCCCAGGAATCTGTCTTAGGCTGCGGCAGCACATCTACCCTGTTGTGCTTAGTGGCTCTTGGGTCTCACCTTGTGGTTTTCTCTTCCCAGACCCTTCTTCACCCCTCCTGCTGGAGTCTGACTGTGGATTGTTCTTGCAGGCTTCGGGACTTAGAAGGAATTGGGAAATCACTGAAGTACTACAGAGATTCCTATCACCCTCTGGATGATTGGATCCAGCAAATTGAAACTACCCAGAGAAAGATGCAGGAAAACCAGCCAGAAAACAGCAAAGCCCTGGCCTTACAGCTGAATCAACAGAAGGTATACCAAGAAATCCTTGTCCTGAGGTTCTGTCTGCATTTGGTTGGCCGTGAGCCTCATCTTTCTCTCCTGTGTGGAAGAAAGGGCAATTACTTAGACAACCATTGGGAATAACAATGTATATGATGAGGATTCTATACCCCAAACCTGCCTTCGTTTATTGTTATTTCCTGGAAGTCACTTTTGAAGGCATAGAAAATGAACAGTGTGTTGGGGTAGTTTTTACATACCTCATCTTCGTGGTTTCATAGGCTGGGTCTGATTTTCTTGGCACTGTTGTGGCAACATAGTTGAATGCTTGCTGAATTAATAAACGTGGCCAAAGGTAGTAGACAGAAGCCCAGTCACACCTGATGGGAAATTGAGTGTTTTAAGGTTTTTGTTTCATCATTAGGAGCCAGTAACATCTAACCCTGTTTTCATCTGGGGTGGGTGTAATGAAGGACACTGTCTCTGCTCTGCATGATTCTCATTTCTGCTCTGAAAGCCTCACGAGGCTAACCGCTATGAGTCTTATTCTGGAAGTGTGTTATTTATCCGTACGTCAAGGCACAAGTGAGGTCTGAAGCACCGAGACATACAGCGTGGAGTGACAGGGATGTCTTCTAGTTCCTGAGCATGAGGGGGAATGGTATAGAATTCTCATCTCTTTTCCTCTAAACTGTGCTTACAGATGCTGGTGTCAGAAATAGAGGTGAAACAGAGCAAAATGGATGAATGTCAGAAATATTCCGAGCAGTACTCAGCCGTGGTAAAGGTGAGTAAAGTCACTTACTTGAGGCAAATTTAGTATTTAGGTATATGGTGCTGTAGCATATTTTTAAAGCAATTCAAATCATTCACCCTGTGTTAAAAGAGCATTTAGATCCTTTTCAAACCTCATTCAGGCCTTTTTATACTTACCTAATAATTCTTTATGAAATGAGTCCTGGGACAGCCCTGACTGGCTCATTTTCACTGTCTCCATGAATGCATGAAAATGTACACACACCCTAGACATATAGCTCTGAAACTTGCTTATTAATTTTTTCCTTTAAAATTGAGAGAACATTTAACTTGTATTTAAGAGATGCTGTCATATTTTTAGAGGCTATTATTGACAGTCTTAGCTTCCCAGCTCCACAGCTCTGTTGTTGATGTGGAAGAAGTGGAGGCTGCCTCTACCAAGAGTATTCTGAAGTAAATGCTTTTGTGGCTTCTAAAGACAGTTGGGGGTCTTTGCGGACCATTGTACATGTCTCTGTTGATGTCACCACCTTACAAGTATCTCTAGGACGAAATAGATTTTAAAGATTTAGTTTTCATCATTTATGTCTTTATTTAAACTTAATTCAGTGAACTATGTTCCAATTCTCTGGGGTCAGTCACTGTGGAATGAAGCCTCCAGGCTTTGCTTTAATTAATTTTCTCATGTTGACTCTTTGATGCAGGACTATGAATTGCAAACAATGACCTATAGGGCCATGGTGGATTCACAGCAGAAGTCTCCAGTGAAACGCCGGCGGATACAGAGCTCAGCAGACCTCATTATTCAAGAGGTAACAAATAGAGAAGAGCAGTGGTTAGGCAGAAAAGAGAGAAACATTTTAAAAACAGTTTTACTTTTATCACAGTAAAACATACCTTATATAAAATTGGCCGTCTTAATTATTTTTAAATGATTTAATGGAATTATAGTATATCACAATTTTGTACATTCATCACTATTCACTTCTAATATATATATATATATATATATATATATATATATATATATATTTAACCATCCCTTACAGAAAGTTGTAGTTGGACTTTCTTGTTAGACTTTTTGGACCGCCAACCTCCAAATAATGATACAGAGACATATTATTAATTATGGAAGCTTGGCCTTAGCTTAGGCTTTTTCCCAACTAGCTTTTATAAGTTAAATTAACCTATTTCTATTAATGTACATTCTATCACGTGGCTCAGTTACCTCTCCTCTGAACCGTGTGTCCAGCTTCTTCATTGTCTCACTGGAGTCTCTCCCGTGCCTAGATTCATCCTGAGTTCCTCTCTCTGCCTGGAAGTCCCACCCGTTCTCTCCTGCCTTGCTATTGGCCCTTCAGCTCTTTATTAAACCTATCACAATAGCAAAACTTCACATAGTGTAAACAGATCTTCTACAACAGAAAGTGCTGCGACACTACATTTTATTAAGTCTCTTTAAAAACTCTTTTGCAGGGTGGTGGTGGCGCACGCCTTTAATCCCAGCACTCGGGAGGCAGAGGCAGGTGGATCTCTATGGGCTGTTACACAGAGAAACCCTATCTTGAAAAAAATAAAAAACAAGCAACAACAACAAAAACCTTTTAAAATAAAGATTTTTTTGTTTGTTTGTTTAAATTTTTGCCAGGGAGGTTGGGGTAGAGAGAAGGTTTCTCTGTGTAGCACTGGCTGTCCTGGAACTCATTCCATAGACCAGGCTGGCTTTAAACTCAAAGAAATCCGCCTGCCTCTACCTCCTGAGTGCTGGGATTAAAGGTGTATGCTGCCATTGCCCAGTTGAAGATTATTTATTAATGCAGAAAAAAAATGTACTTCATGATTCAACTTACAAGTTAAGGCTTAATGTGGTATACAAGAGAGTAGCAAGCTCATTCATTACTCCTGAAATGCCACTCACAAGCTCATTACTCCTGAAATGCCACTCACTGTTGGATAAGTGTGTGTTTTATTCTCCAAAGTCCAATTGGTAGTGTGGGCATCACTCAGAGTTCACTCAACTCACTAGGAACAGAGATAACGTTCATATCATTTCTGCCTTGCAGTTCATGGACCTGCGGACTCGATACACTGCCCTGGTCACTCTCATGACACAGTATATTAAATTTGCTGGTGATTCACTGAAAAGGCTGGAAGAGGAGGAGGTAACCATCAACAGTGGACATCCGAGGAAACAGGAACTAGATTGGAGAAGTAACTGTAATGTTTGGGGAAGGCAAAAATGGGCTTCATACTAACATGGTCGATAGCTAATACACAGTAGTTAATTAGAGGCTTACACTGGGAAAGAGGGAAAGCCTTGGACATTTGTTTGTTTATTTTTTAGATTCTCCAAAACAGAAAAGCATTTTTAAATTTTTACTTTGGGTGGACTAGAGTATTTGCTTAACCATGCTTTAGTTCTGGGTTTGATCCCTGAAACCTCAAAAGCAGTTCCTTCAGAACCCTAACATGATAGAGTTAGAGTCATAAATGGTTCTGTTTCAACTGGAAGATTTTGGCATTTGGGCACGGCTGAAAAATTATTTCCTTCAATAGCACCTGCTGCTCATATGAAGTCTGTAGAGATGCACTATGTGAACGTATGTGTTATGCATTTGAATTAATATGCATCTTTAAGAATTAAGATTATTACAATTAATTAAAAAGAAAAACAGTAGTAGATACTTATACAGAAGAATGGACTTTTTAAGAATTGATGGAGTTTTTTTACCCTTTGTGTTTTTGCCCAAAAATTATATGTGATTAGAAGGGTAAGTATGGTTCTGATTTGAAGGACTCCTGCAGCTTTGATCCAGAATTTAAAATTGTGTTGAATAATAGGAAGAATAAGAAATTATTTGTAAAATATATAATCTGAAAGCCCATTGATTCTGATCTTGAAGGGATTATTCTGTGCTCAGTTCCTTGGATGGCCTTTCTTTTCCTCATCCCAGAATAGACAAAAATAGTTAAAAGAATGCTAAAATGTGTAAATGGTTAAATTTGGGGCCTGGCCATCGTAATTGGACTGTTGAGATTCAATAGGTGTCGCTACCTGATAGAGTATTGCTTATGTATTGAAAGAACAAACAGTCACCAGTGCCTGGGAGATGGTGCTTACTTTCTTAGCTTCTGAAATTGTGACTCTCTTATAAGCTATTTTAGTCTGTTGGGAGTCAACTGTTTTCTGCACTAACCCGCTAAGGTATATACTTAAAGATTTATAACCACCTCCCTTACGCTTCCAAGGAGCCCAGAGTGCTTATAGCTCCTTCAGTAAAGATAATGCACTTATGTGTGAAAGAACTTTCTTATTTTCACTACATTTTGAAAGATGTTATGCCATTTTAAATAGTGTACATGTCTTTGAAATCTCACATGCAGTTGTTAAACATAAAATCATTTAAGTCCTTTTCTGTTCTCACAGTATATATCTAATTGTACATATGTGGGCCACTCAGCTCAATTCCTGCAATAAGATGGAAGATGACAGAAACAAAGATTTTCAGACTTCAATACTAATTGTTACTGAAGCACTGAAGAGTTATAGAGAGTTGAAAATACAAACAATATAGTTTTGAAGACACACAAAGACTATAATTTATAATAAAATTTAATACCCTTCTGTTTAAGGACATATTAATGAACAGTCCTTCAAAAGATACAGGGTTTTAGACCCCAGAGAATAGTACTTCTGAAACAGTCTTGAAGAATAAACTGCCCTGAGAGCAGAATTTTTCATAATCAGCATATAAGCAAAGATCTGTGTAAATTTCAGAAGTAACAAAATATGTTAAAGAAATCTAGAACATTGGCTCTATATTTGATACGGTGAAGGAATTCTGTAGCCGATGCAAAGACCCAACTCTAGAAATTGATCTCACTGCATAAAGGAGAGATCACTTTGAAGGAGTGGTTTTTTTATGAGTAAGTTTGTTGTCTACAAGATAAAAAGTCAGTAATTGACCTAAACTATTTAAAATAATTTTAAGCATGTGTGAAAAAAAATCCTAGCCAACCAGATAACATAGAATTACTAATATACCACCAAAAATGACTCTAATTAAGATATTGAAGACTCATCAATAAATTTTAACCTTTAATTTTAATTTTTTGCTGAGGTAAGCAGAATCTGACCAAGAGAAAAAGGCTCAAAATACCTTGGCCAAAGCTAAGCTATGTTTCAAAGTAAGATTTGGTAAGAAACTGGTTCTTAGAAAGAATCATTAAAAATTAAAATTTGCATTTTTGTTTTTGAGACAGTGGCTCCCTGGGTAGCCCAGAATGGCCTGGACCTCCATGTCCTCCTGTCTGAGTACAGAGATCACAGGGGTGCAGGTCTGTGCCCTGAGAAAACTTCATGGTTTAAACGTACAGAATGTTGCAGTGTGACAGAGGGTTGACTGTGACACATAATTCAAAGAAACATACCAGTTGTGATGAGGTTTTCTTACCCACGGAGTTGTGTTAACAACCATGGGTGGGTTAATGGAGCAAACTGAGCTTTTTAAGCCCCAAATGATCAAAGATCAGGAAAATGGAGGAAGGAAAAGATTTGTTATGAATTAAATTCTTGAAACTCCCATATATCCCCGTGAAAACAGATCATTTCTACGGGATGATTTCTGTATTCCTACTGAATTCTTATCACAGTTACTCTGAGTGGATACAAAGCTACCACCAGTGTTAACTAAGAGAACTAGGCTCTGTCTGGAAGCTAGTCCAAGCATGTAGAGTTTCAGTCAATATTTAGTTTCTCAGGCCTCCCAGCTGCTAAAAGGTTTTCTTATTTTTATTTGATAAGACGGATATACCTTCAAAACATTTGTATTGGGGTATCTGAAGGTACTCGACAAAATGGATTTCAGCTGAGGCATGCCAATGCCGGCAGCAGTGAAGTCTGTGAGTGCGTCAATATCACCTCCTCTAAGGCCAGGGGCCGGAGCTGCCTTTACATTAGCAATCCCCATCATTCTCATTGATACATTTGCCATCGGAACTGTGACTTGGAAATGTCCAGATGTATGTAATTCTCCTTTCCCCTGTTAAAAGTGTTACTTCTGAATCCGGCTCTCTGTTCTGGAATTCTGTTTCTTCAATCTTAAACATGGCACTGTGAGTACCATGTTTAATTTCCACTGGGCTTGTTATTGCAAACTAAATCTGTGTTCTTTGTTCCTGCGTGGTGGTTTTGTTCCAAGCTGACGTGATTGAGTTGTGAGAGCAGAGTGGATGGATATCATTATGAGCCAAGCTTAGTTTTTACATCTATAAAAGTTCAGGGCCCCGCTTCATGTTCGGTAGTCTCTTCTTGCTTCAAAACCGCAAGCCAGCTAATTTCTATATGAAATTACTCCTGAGGGGCAAAAGGGATTCTTTGGGAAGCACACCCTTTAGGTGATCTGTCTCCTCCCTGCCGGCTTTCTGAGGTTTCCGCTCTGAAGAAACTGGTGCTGGTGCTGGTGGCCACTGCTTGTTCTGCACATGAGTTCCCTTGGTCTCGTGAGTACATGAGCACTACTTCAGAGGCTGCAGAATCTGTTTCAGTAGAATGGCTTTGATACTTTAAATGTTTCTTGTAGATGAAAAGGTCTAAGGAGAATTCTGAGCACGGGGCGTATTCAGATCTGCTGCAGCGTCAGAAAGCAACCATGGTTGAAAATAGCAAACTTACAGGCAAGATCAGTGAGTTGGAAACAATGGTAGCTGAGCTAAAGAAACAAAAATCTCGGGTAGAGGAAGAGCTTCCAAAAGTTAAGGAGGCTGCGGAAAATGAACTGAGAAAGCAACAGAGGAACGTGGAGGACATCGCTCTGCAGAAGCTCAGGGCGGAGAGCGAGGCCAAGCAGTACCGCCGGGAGCTGGAGACCATTGTGAGGGAGAAGGAAGCTGCCGAGCGGGAGCTGGAGCGCGTGAGGCTGCTCACCTCCGAGGCTGAGGCCAGGCGAGCCGCGGTGGAGGAGAACCTCCGCAACTTCCGGAGTCAGCTGGAGGAGCACACCTTCACGAGAAGAACCCTCGAAGATCATCTGAGGAGGAAGGACTCGAGCCTCAGCGATCTAGAACAGCAGAAACAGGCGCTAGTGGAGGAACTCCAGCGAAAGCGAGACCATGAGGAGGAACTCTTGAAGCTGGTGCAGCAGATGGAGAGGGACCTGGCGTTCCAGAAACAGGTGGCCGAGAAGCAGCTGAAGGAAAAGCAGAAGATTGAATTGGAAGCAAGAAGAAAAATAACCGAAATTCAGTATTCGTGTAGAGAAAACGGGCTGCCGGCCTGTAGGACTGTGGCGGGCCCCCCGAAGGAGCAGGACAGACAGAAGGAGGAGGAACTTAAGCAGCAGGTGGACGAGCTGACTGTGGCCAACAGGAAGGCTGAGAAAGAGATGCGGGAGCTCAAGTACGAACTCAGTGCGGTCCAGCTTGAAAAGGCTTCCTCTGAGGAAAAGGCGCGGCTGCTCAAAGACAAGCTGGAAGAGACCAATAACACACTCAAGTGCCTCAAGGGGGAGCTGGAAAGGAAGGATCAGGTCCAGGAACGCTACTCCCAACAGCTCAGAGAACTTGGCAGGCAGCTGAACCAAACAACAGACAAGGCTGAAGAGGTCAGGCAGGAAGCTAATGATCTCAAGAAAATAAAGCATAACTACCAGTTAGAATTGGAATCTCTCCATCATGAGAAAGGAAAACTCCAGAGAGAAGTCGACAGGATCACCAGGGCACACGCTCTCGCTGAGAGGAACATTCAGCACTTAAATTCCCAAGTTCATTCTTCACAGAATGAGAAGGAACTCTCGGAGGAAAGGAGACAACTGTGCCAGAGAAAATCGGATCATCTGAAAGAAGAGTTTGAGAAGAGCCATGCCCAGTTGCTTCAGAATATTAAAGCGGAAAAAGAAAATAACGATAAAATCCGAAAGCTCAATGAAGAGTTGGAGAAAAGCAACGAGTGTGCAGAGATGCTCAAACAGAGGGTGGACGAGCTCACGAGGCAGAACAATGAAACCAAACTAATGATGCAGAGAATTCAGGCCGAGTCCAAGAACATCGTCCGAGAGAAACAAGCGATCCAGCAGAGATGCGAAGTGCTGCAGGTTCAGGCGGATGGTTTCAAAGATCAGTTACGGAACACCAATGAACATTTGCACAAACAGACCAAGACAGAGCAGGACTTCCACCGGAAGATTAAAAGCCTAGAGGACGATCTAGCCCAGAGCCAGAATTTAGTGAGCGAATTTAAGCAGAAATGTGACCAACAGAACATCATCATCCAGAATACGGAGAAGGAGGTGAGGAGCCTGAGTGCTGAGCTGAGCGCTTCCAAGGAGGAGAAGCGACGGGAGGAGCAGAAAGCCCAGCTGCAGCGGGCTCAGGTGCAAGAGCTGAACGACAGGCTGAAGAGGGTGCAGGATGAGCTGCACTTGAAGACCATCGAAGAGCAGATGACCCACAGAAAGATGGTCCTGCTCCAGGAGGAGTCGGACAAGTTCAAGCGCTCAGCAGACGAGTTTCGGAAGAAGATGGAGAAGTTGATGGAGGCCAAGGTCATCACTGAAAATGACATTTCCGGCATTAAGCATGACTTCGTGTCTCTTCAGAGAGAGAACTGCCGCGCGCAGGAGAACGCGAAGCGGTGGGAGACAAACATCAGAGAGCTGGAGCGGCAGCTGCAGTGCTACCGCGAGAAGATGCAACAGGGGCAGCACGTGGAGGCCAATCATTATCAGAAATGCCGGAAGCTCGAGGAGGAGCTGATCGCCCAGAGACGGGAGGTGGAAAACCTCAAGCAGAAAATGGATCAGCAGATAAAGGAGCATGAGCATCAGTTAGCTTTGCTCCAGTGTGAAATTCAAGAAAAAAACACAGCCAGAGAGCACGCCTCCATATCAGGTTTTGATACGGCAGGGAGAGAGTGCCACCACCCGGCAGAGACGTCCTCGGGGAACTCTGGACACCTGAACCTACAGGCCAGGTGTCCACTGCCAAGGTGGACTCAGGAACCACAACCTCAGGTAGAAGAAAAATGGCAGCATAGGGTCGCTGAACAAATCCCAAAGGAGGTTAAGTTCCGACAGCCAGGGACGCTGTTGGACACAGAGAGCAGCCAGCCATGCTACTCAGAGTACTTTTCTCAGACAAGCACTGAATTGCAGATAACGTTTGATGAGAAAAACCCGATTCCGAGACTGACTGAGCTGGAGAAGATGAGAGACCAAGCCTTGCGGACTTCCAGACCGCCTGTCAGGTATCAGGATGACAAGCTCGAAGTGGAACTGGTGAAGCTTTTGACACCCTTGGAGGTATACCTTGTTCCGCGACCTTCTTAGCTATTATCAGGCCAGGCTTCTGTTATTTCTTTTTTCTCCAAGACTACATTTTTAGCAGTTTTGAATGCTAAGCTGTATAGTATAGTCGTCCTGAGAGGAAAATAATACTCTTAATTTTCCATCAGTTTGGCTGTATTTTACTATAAATGACCACTGATTTATGAATGCTTGAGGTTGCCCATAAATGTGGTGGGGAAGCTGACATATCTATAGGAGTATATATTTTAATGGTGATTATATTTTTAAAAAATCTAGAGAATGGCTGTGTTGCATGCAGTTCAGTGGTAGAAGAACTCCCTAGCATGTGTAAGGCCCGGGGTCAGAGTCTTAGCACTGTAAGGGGGGGAAAGCTAGAAGAACCAAATATTACCTTCAACTTCCAGCATATTCTGTGGCCAGGTTTCATTTTATTCACTACTCTACTGTATTTAATTGCTAAAACTTGAGTCTCTCAAAATGTTACCCCCACCCTTGGTTTGCCATTCTTCACTCACTTATAATTCAAGGGATTGTGTTTGGGCCGAGAATATTTGATAAAATGTCATCATGTCCTTTAGGCAACTTTTAACATCTTAAACATTCCTATTGCAGATAGCTAAGAACAAACAATGTGGTATGCATACAGAAGTCACGACCTTAACACAGGAGAAGAAGCTGGGTTCCAGTGCTGGTGGATGGATGCTGGAAGGGTCCAGAACATCTGGTGGACTCAAGGGAGATTTCCTTAAGAAAAGCGTAGAGCCAGAGACTTCCCAGAGCTTTGACCTTAACCAAGTATGTTCTGTTAGGGAGGATGAGTTTCAGTTCCAAGGGCTCAGGCACACTGTGTCTGGTAGGCAGCTGGCTGAAGCGAAGCTTCTGGACCTGAGAACAGTCGAGCAGCTGCGACTCGGTCTGAAGACTGTTGAAGAAGTTCAGAAAAGTCTTAGCAAGTTTTTGACCAAAGCCACCTCCATTGCAGGACTTTATCTAGAGTCTTCCAAAGAAAAAATGTCATTTGCTTCCGCAGCCCAGAAAATCATCATAGACAAAATGATGGCTCTAGCCTTTTTAGAAGCTCAGGCTGCAACAGGTTTTATAATCGACCCCATTTCTGGTCAGACTTACTGTGTTGAAGATGCAGTTTGTCAAGGCATTGTTGATCCTGAATTCGGGAATAGGCTCCTGGAGGCAGAGAAGGCAGTTTTGGGATATTCACATTCTTCTAAGACGCTATCAGTGTTCCAGGCGATGGAAAATAGAATGCTTGATAGGAAGAAAGGGAAACATATCTTGGAAGTGCAGATTGCCAGTGGGGGCGTCATTGACCCTGTGAGAGGCATCCGAGTCCCTCCAGAAACTGCTGTGCAGCAGGGCTTGCTGAACAATGCCATCTTACAGTTTCTGCACGAGCCGTCCAGCAACACCAGAGTTTTTCCTAACCCCAACAACAAGCAGGCTCTGTATTATGCAGAGTTGCTGCAGATGTGTGTGTTTGATGTAGATTGCCAGTGCTTTCTCTTGCCATTTGGGGAAAGGGACATATCCAATCTCAACATAGAGAAAACTCATAAAATTTCTGTGGTAGATACGAAAACAGGAGCAGAGCTGACCGCGTATGAGGCTTTCCAGAGAAACCTGATCGACAAAAGTATTTACCTCGAACTTTCAGGGCAGCAGTACCAGTGGAAGGAAGCCACATTTTTTGACTCCTATGGACATCCTTCTCACATGCTGACTGATGTCAAAACTGGTTTGCAGTTCAATATTAGTGAGGCTGTAGAGCAGGGAACACTAGACAAAGCCTTGGTCAAAAAGTATCAGGAAGGCCTTACCACACTAACAGAACTGGCTGACTCTCTGCTGAGCAAGATAGTTCCTAAGAAGGATTTGCATAGTCCCATTGCAGGCTACTGGCTGACTGCTAGTGGGGAACGGATCTCCTTACTGAAAGCCTCCCGGAGAAATTTGGTTGATAGGATTACAGCCCTCAGATGCCTGGAAGCCCAAGTCAGTACAGGGGGGATAATTGATCCTCT
>CABHPH010144276.1:0-44584 GCA_902168325.1 Peromyscus nudipes | reverse complement strand
GCCTAGTAGCGCTCCGGGCCCCTCATCTCCAGCTCTCCCTTAACCAAGAGGTGCTCCAATAAAGTGTGATCTGAGAAGAATCCTCGCATGGTGGTCGTTCTTCCTCTCTGGTCGAGGTGTTCGCCGCACTTCCTTCCTTCCTTCCTTCCTTCCTTCCTTCCTTCCTTCCTTCCTTCCTTCCTTTCTTCTAATTTTTCTTTCTTGCTTTAAGGCAGTGGTTAGCAACTTGGAACACATTTGCTCATCAGGAAACAGTTGGCAATGTCTGGAGACATGTTTGGTTGTTACAGATGATGAGGGGAGTGGTGTTGCTGAACCTCGAGAGACAGCAGGGTGTTTTCTCCAGCTGAAGTGGACCTAGGCCATCTTTCCTCCCAGAGTCGTCTGGTCCAAAGTGGCCGCAGTGTCCTGGTCAGAATCTCACTGTTAGAGAAGTTAGGAACGTGGTCCGTAAAAAATCCTAACTTTGTTCAACACTTGAACCTGGAAGGGAACTTTATACAGTTGATACCCTATTAACAGAAATTTGAGACAGATTTGAAAATCTTGTATCTTGATTTAAGGTTTGTTCTGAACAGTCCCCTACAAAAGGAGTTCTCCTGCTTAAGTTTCAAGAGTGACATTGTTGAGATGCCCTGGTCTAAACATGTAAGTTACCGTCCAAGCTGGGCACTTTTAAATTAAAACTTGTTTAGAATCCTCTCTTGATGAATACCCCTGGCAATAGTTTAGAAAATAGGTTATACACTTTCAGTTCTCCATGCCTCTGAAATACTGTAGGAATCCGTGGAGCATGGCCTATGGCCTGTCTTACTCAATGAGGAAGTGAGTATGTATCTTTAGATACCCCAGACTGACATACAGCAGTACTTTTCTGCTTGTCTCAAACCAGCCACTCTTGGCATCTAGGCAAGGTTGGGGGTCTGCACACCTGCAAAGGCCTAACCTCAGGAACGTTGTTCTAAGAATAAGAACCGTGGAAGGCCTGCCAGCCACTTAGGCCAGAGATTCTGGTGAATATAGAACATACCTTAGGTTGGTATTGGTATGAGAATCAAAGACGAGAACTCTTTTGGGGTAAGGTCTTACCCTCAGGAGCAAAGCTTCCAGCCATGTCATCTCAAATTGGAAAGTAAATATTAGGATCTTCTGACTATTGTCCTATACAAAGTGGCAAGCAAAGGATTTTATATGGTTTTGAAAGGATTTAAACAAAAATTTATAGAAACTTGATAAAATAGGCAGAAATACAGGTTTTAGTTTCTAGATCTTAAAAAGATAGTATTTCATTTACATTTTTATTTACATGTATGTGTGTGTGTTTGCATGCCTATAACATAAATGTGTGCATGGTGCCTCCAGAGGCCAGAAGAGGGTTTCAGATTCCCTCAAGCTGGAGTATTACAGGAGGTTGTAAGCCACCTGATGTCAGCGCCATGAACTGAATTTAGGTCCTCTGCAAGAACTGTAAGTGTTCTTAACCCCTGAACCATCTCTCTAGCTCTGTTTCTTCTTTTTTAACTTGTTTATTTTGAGTAGATTTATGTGCCTCATTTCTGGTAGAAAATTATTTCCTAATATTCTGAAAGCTCTACCTTACGTTTCACATATGACTTCTCAAAGACGTGGACCTAATTGTAACACCACAGTAACAGGAGGATGTTTGCAAGAGGAGCAGAAGGAGTCACTTTAGACTACGTAGATTTGATGGATTATCGTATCTAATGACAGCAAGCAGCTTTCGGGCTCCTTAGGAAGCATTCCAGGCGTAGTTTTCAACTTCTCAGTCTTCTCTTGTCAGCCATGCTTGCTGTGTTCTTCATTAAAACTTAGAAATGACAATAACAGGAATTAAGGTGCAGTTTAGTAAGATTTATTATGTATGATGTGTTCCATAAAAAGTGTTTTAAGAGACACAAAAAGGGAGGAGTCTCCCAAATTTCTGGAAATTGAGAGTGCAAATAACTGGTTCCCCGATGCCTAGGAACCAAAAGAAAATATCAGGGGGTAGTGTGGATGCTGGGGTAGGGAGTTAGACAAAGCAAGAAGTAGAACGGTGACGGAATCACTTTTATGTATGCATGGACTCATACTGAACATCACCTAGACTGTGTTAGCGTAATCAAGGAGACAGTTATAACCATTGCCGTGGATTTTATTTTCCAGTCTGTTCTTCAGGAGCCTTGAAGTGACCAGCTATATTTATATATGGGAGAACTACAGACTTGTTGATTTGCCTTGGGATTCTCCATGGACATGGTATTTGACCTTCTTAGGAGTTGACTTTGGCTACTACTGGTTCCACCGCATGGCCCATGGTAAGTTACAAATGATACATTTTGTCAATGATGATGAGGTGTGTTTAGCACACAAAAGGCATTTGGTAAGTATTTATTGAATGAATTTAAAAATCCATAGAATAATATATCTTGTAGCATGTAAAGATTGCTAACGAAGACTTAGTTTGAAATCTCAGCATATGCAATCTGAAGCCATTAAAAATAAAATTATGGCAGATACATTTTCCTCGTGATTATAATTGTAATACCTTTAGAAAATGATAGCTTTAGCATTGCTTTTTAGTGGGTTTCCATCCATTGTTTAACTGTAGGCAATTATGCATAATATCAAACTTCGCATCCCAATCATCACGGGTCATTCTGGAAAGGACTGAAGCAGCATCGAATTCTAGGGAACATCTGCCATCACAGTCAGCACGACTCAATTTCTTGGCAGTCCTTCCACATTACAAATGAAAATGCAATCAGCTAAGCACTGACCAGACCGCACTTCAGTGTTGCCATAGTTTCACAAAATTTCTCATCTCAGACAGAGCCTTTCCCTTGTGCTGGTTCACTGCATTTGCATTGGAGATTCATAGCTACACCTTCCAAAGAAATGTTTTGTTATGGAAAATAAGAAATGGGAAAAGTTGAAAAGGATTGGGTCTGTACTTCTGTAGGGATGGGCAAGCATTAGGGATGGCAGAGGGAAGCAGAGCATGTGGGTTCTGGGGAGTGATATGTCATGCCAAAGTTCTGAAGGGGAGTGCCGGAAGGTGCTAAGTTTTTAAAAAAGCAAGGGAAGTACACCACTGACTATTTCAGGGCTGTTTGGGATGAGGGGGCAGGAAGGAAGGAAGGAAGGAAGGAAAAAGAAGAATCTGGAATAATAATAAAAAGTAGATGGGAAAGGGAAATATGAGACATGAGATCAGGGTGAATAACTGTGTAATGTGGAGCAGCACAGTAGACCAAACATCCTTCCTAAACAAAGATGATGGAAGTGAGAGGAACATGGCTCAGCGTTGTGCTTAAGACCACTGAACCGTGCGTGCGTGCGTGCGTGCGTGCGTGCGTGCGTGCGTGCGTGTGCTGAAATATATATGGATATATATATATTAGTATTTTAAATTCATGCATTTAACAAAAGTATGAGCATTAATTAATTGGAACAATTTGAAGTAAATATGCAAGTTAAAAATATATTGTGAGGAATAACCAGTATCTTTAAAAATAATTAGTTAGCCCCTGACATCATTTCCCTACTATAAATGTAAGAGCATACTCCCAAATCAAATATGGTTAAGAATAAAAATGTAGTAAACTGTTTGTATTTTAATACAAAGCACTAGTTTTCCTCATCCAGTAAGCATATTGGTGATTTCTCTCATACTCTATGTAATCCACACTATTGTCAAAAGACTGTCATTCAATTTCAGGAATCTTTTAAATGAAATCTTCTAATATCACATTGTTCTATATAGATTTTTTACTTGAGAAATCTGTGAAATTACTTAATCTTTGAAGCTAAACAAAAAACCCAAAATATTACCAAATCTAAAAAATTTTAAATATCTTTATTGTGAATATCCTGAGTTAAGAGTAATAAAATTTTAAAAAATCATTAAAATGTGGAATCAAGGCACTTTGAAAGCATGCTTCCTATTAGAAAAATTTGAACTGAAACCAGTGGACGAGGCGGGCATTAAAGAAATTGAAAGCCTTCTGGAAAAACATTCAAACCCTCAGGCTATGGAACCTAATCACAAGTTCAAAGACTTGTGGTTTGTAATGGAAAGCTAGAAGGAAAAAATAAATTATGTAGTTAAACATGTCACCCATCAATGTGATAGTTGATTTTAAAATTTATACACAAACAGTAATAAAATATTAAAATAGTTTTAAGGATCTAGAAATATGTGTCAATAAGAAAATCTTACAATATAAAATCTTACAATATAAAAACGTGCAATTCCAAACTGAATACTTATTCATATCAATTTATCAACAATTTCAAAATTCAAATGCCATCTTATAATACAGAAAGAAAAAGAAAAAAGCTATGATTTTTTTCTGCTTAATGTGTAGTTAATATCCTTTCACTATTTTTAGTAAGAACATGTATTCCATGTGTATTAACATGTTAAATATGATGAAACAGAAATTACATAAGTGAAACTTCGTTGTCATAAGCATTTAAATTATTTCTTTACTAAGCCAGAGCATTGCCTATGTTCTGCTGTGTGTGATTGGCATTCACTTGTCTTGTATGTGGGCAGCATTTTCTTCTGTTTAGAGGACAGTGCTGTTTTAGGTTAAAAAAAAAAGAAAAAAAAAGAAAAAGAAAAAAACAAAACAAAACTTTATTCTCAAAACATTGACTTTCTTTATCTCTGTGTCAGAAAACATATTTTGGGGGGGCTATACAGGTCTTTACATTTTCTTTCCCTACAGAACAACACAAAAAATACTCATTATTGACATCTAGTATAAAATGAATGTTGCCCAATCACCTCCATGGATTTCTTTGATGACTTTAGAAAGAAATTTGGAATGTTAAAATAAAATAATCCTGAAATGAAAAGTAGCTCTCTGTATGTCTTTACTCCACCAAATCATGCCGGCATTGGTTTGTGCTTTGTGTGCTCTTGACTGCACTGCTCGATAAGGTAACAAAGAAAGATTTCACTGGAGTGCCAGCCCGTGCCGCCGTAAGAGCCTAGTGATACGGCCCAGGAGTTCTGATTGCGTTTGTTTGTTTCCACCAGTTAAAGAATTAAAAGACAGGAAAACTCTGAGTGCTTTAGGTAGCCGTGGAGAAATTGCTAACACCGCAAACAGCAACAGACAGACTCAGCAGTTGGCAATGTTTTTTGGGATGAGGAAACACAGGCATGCAGAAGTTCTGCACACAGAGAAAAAGACCCTATGCAGAGCAGAGAGAGTACTCAGCCATCAAAAAACCCAGGCTCTTCTGGGGCTGGGGCATTTAAAGTCTCTGAAAGGTGTTCCTCCCCAAATTTAGGGTTGGTCAGTTTGAAGAAAGAAAGGGTTGGTTGGCCTCCAACTGTTATGTAAGGGGCCTTGAACCTGTGGAGTCAGTTCATCAGCAGAAAAGAGTCTACAATGCATTAGTTTTAAGTTGCCAGGCTTTTTGTCTCAAGTCAGAAGGGTGTGGAAGAAGCTGACCACCCTGGAAATCGGCCCTACCCAACTATGGCCCACCTGTCTGTCTGTGTACCCAGAAGTCTAACTCCTAGTCACTCACATAGGAGCACATGGGAGCCTGAGACAGGAGGACGTCCAGGTGTTAAGAGCCTGTCCTGGTTACATAAAGAATTCTAGGCCAGCCTGGGCTACACAGTGAGACCCTGTTTCAAAACAAACAAAAAGATATTACAGATTAGTGTTTGCTGCTTAAGAAAACAAGACTAAAACTTCCACAGTGCTTGTAGTTTATGATATCTTATTGTGGGTGGTAAATACATGAATGTGTATCTTACAGAAAATTCTGCAGAGAAGTCTGTTCTCCTTAGACCACACCTGCACTGGCCCTTGTGTGCTGACCCAGGGAATGCATACCTAGAAGTTGTTTCTGAGCAAGGAACCCAGTCAGCAGCATACTCACTCTCCGTTATCTCCTTGTAGATTATTTGCATTTCCACAAACTTCAGCCTAGGCTCTTGTGTTAGTTATTACTATATGATGCTGTATTATTCATTAAGCAATGCTGTTTACCATGTGAGAAAAACCACGAGGTACAACAAAACCCACTATAAGTGTTTATTAAGAGAAGGAACAGAGGGGAATGTGCTTAGGCCTGTGGAAGATTGTGCATGGAGAGAGAGAGGAAGAAGAAGAGGGGAGGAGTCTGTGACCTGCTTTTTATGGATTCCCCCCAGCCTCCGCACATGTGCATATGGGCTTACGAAGCTATGCCAAGCATGCACATAGATTATGTGATCACACAGTGCATGGATTATGTTAGACCTAAGCCCCTGGAATGACTAAGTCTCTTGCTTGTCTACTGGACAGTGCATGTGCGGTCATACAGCTGGGGGAGTGGCCAGGAATTCCAGCAACTTGTCCCCAGGCTTTTCCTGTCTCTATAAGACACTAATCTCTTTAGCAATTATAGTCTTTTTTTTTTTTTCAAACTTTCCCTTTCAGGATCTTTAAGCTCAGCCACAGATCCTTTCTGGCCCAACTTTACAAGTTTAAAATCTCTTCCTGTTTAGCAAACTTCTTCCTCTCACTGTACACTTGCATGAGAGCAGTAGGCAATAGCCGTGATACAGCCGACCACCATTCTGTCTTGAGATTTCCTCTGCCTAATGGGTCAGTCATTACTACTGGTTTCATCCTCAGTCAGTTCTCAGAATGTAAACAGAATGAAGTCAAAGTATAATTCAGATCATCTCTAGTCCAGTTCCCAAGAGTCCTTAATCTCTTCTGAAACCTCATTATCTAAGCTTCCACTGCACACCGAGTTCTGGTCTTCCACGTTTGCATTGAAATGGCACACTCAACCCTGCTTACAGAAGAACAGGGATTTTCTAATGCATGGTCCACACTCTTCCACGCTGCCCTCAAACCAGTTCGTCACTCTGCTCAGTACCCAGTTTCTATGTTCAGTACTTTACTAGTTACTGTGACATGTAAACTTAAGGGAGGAAAAGTTTATTTTTTTCTCAAAGCTCAATAGTATAATAATCCATTATGTTCTATAAACCCCAGTACTTAGAAATTGCTCCCTCCTGTTATAAATTTCACCGATGCATCTTTTTTTTCATTTGTTAGTTTTTCCCATAATTATTAAGATCACTTATATCACTCTCAACACAAGGTACCTAAGGTCACTTCTCGATGCCACATACACTTGATTGTTCTGCTATGGATTATAGGTGCCAATAATCAGTTATAATAATGACAGAGAAAGTGTCAATTTATGTAATGCATTCTAGAACTGATTCTTGTCCCACTCTAGACTTCCCATGAAGTGTGAACCTAATCAATTTTAGCAATAAAAACCAGGAGTCAGATATGGGAGTAATAACCTGAAAGATCAGAGAAGCAGAGGAGCAGTCATCATCCAATTATTATCTCTCTAGATCCTTCCATCAAAAGAGTGGAGATCCTGTCTCCGCCGTGCCTTATCACTTCCTCTCTCCACCTCCCGAGTGTGGGATTAAAGGCCTGAGCCACCACCAATGGGTCTTTATGGTTAGCTAGTGGCTAGCTCAACCCTCTGATCTCCAGGCAAGCTTTATTTATCAGAACACAAACAAAGTATCACACAAGAGTCCCACATCTTTTGTAAGTTTTATTCTCTTTTAGTTGACTTCAGGTACAATAATCACACATGTCATTGATCTAGGCAAGTGTTCTTCTGGTTCAGGGACTTTTCACTCCTGCCTCTCCTGTGTGTGCCTCCATTTCCCCAGAATCCTAGGCTCACACTCTCAGAAAGGTTTCCTTGAACCATCAAATGTCACCTTGTAAGAGGAGTACTCCTGATCATTCTATAAATATTGTCAACACCCACACCGACTTCACTTTCAAGAGATGTCAGACATCATAAAGTGGGGCAGGGTACCTTATTACACCTGTAGATTTTTGTTTAGAGTGAATTGAGAAAATATGCTGTGTGGCTTAGTGGATTTGAAATTCATGACATCAATTTGCCATGAATTTAAAATTCATGTTACAAATAACATACACAATTTCATGAAACTATGTTTATTGTGCTAACATGATACAATTAAGTTTCTTTTTTATTTGAGTAGATTTTATTTCACTTACTTATCTATGTCCTTAACTCAATATGTCCATAGGAAAATGAATCTTTCTGATCTCACTATATGGACAACAAAATCTGTCACAGAATATGCTTTGGGTTTGCACTTATCTGATATAATAATGCCAATCTTATTCTAGATGAATAGTTGTGAGCTGTAGTAGATATAATTATAATGTTTGTCTTATGAATTGTCTATTTTCAATTGAAAATTGTATAATTTAAAATTTTCTTTATTCTCTCAAACTCATCCATGTAGACAAATTTCTAAACAGTCTTATTAAATAAGAAACACAGAGCCAAATACAGAGGTAATAGTCAAAGAGATCAGAGAACTCTTTGGACTGTTTAGAAATTCATCTACACATCCATGCTCTTTTTTCTTAAAATACTTTGTGTTTAGAAATCAATTATTTAAAAATATTGAAAGATTTTGGAGTTAAGAGTATTTGGATTTGTGTATTTTGACTGCTTTCTGAATTTCTTCTGCTTCCTTTTCAACTTAATTATTAACTTGTCAAAATGCATTTCTATTTTAGAGATTAAAATTCTTTTCCAGAACCAAGAAAATTCCTTAAAAAATGTTGAAGAGCAGATTTGTTCTGTCTTCTCTAACACTAACTGGTAATTTAATTATCTTTTAACCTCACACATATTAGTATTCCTTCAAAAACTCGGTGTTGTGTAGTAGTCATTGTATTACTGTGTATAGACTTTTGCTTCTTCATATTCTCAGATACTGGTAACAGAAATTCCAGAAACTGATCTTAAATGCCAGCTCCGAGCTATGGGCTGTTCAACACATTGCAGAAGATGCATGTTCTGTGATATGCCTTGCAGTGTGAGTGAAACACACACAAAGAGCAGCCCACAGATGCACAGACGATGTGCAGGTGGTAGTGAAATCCACAGGGATCCCACTCCAGAAGTACTCCAGTTCACTAGCAGGGACGTTTCTTTTTCTTTAGAAATATAGAGGAATCACTGGGAAACCCATCCTGGGCAGACTTTGATGGTCTCCACAACGGTGATGATGTTGCACAGGAACTGACTCAGAAAGAATTTCACAGCCAGCACACAGCCAAGTGAGTAGGAAGGAGACAACAAAGAAGAGAGAGAGGTCCTGAGGCAAGGTGTTTGAGTGGAGGCGGTGATGGCTCCCTCATACTAACAGCAAAGACTTCATGTTTTAAAATGTAGTAGTACGGGCAGGTATATAATTTAACAGAAAACAGAAGTGGCTATGTGGGGCCATTGTCTGGCTATCACAGTTTGCTTTTTGACTAAACCGGTGCCGTAAGGAAAATTGTGCAAAAGGATAAATGCAGTTTGGTGGAGAAAGCGCACTGATGCTAATGAAAATGGAGATGTATGAAGGTAGGCTTGATGTAAATAAATACTTGTCCACAGCAGAATCAGGAGTGCCTGGGCTAGAGCACATATGACTTGGATATTAAGCATCTGATATATCTTTAAAGCTTCTGTGATATTTCAGAATGTATGAAACCTAGAAAATTT
Source organism: Peromyscus nudipes (assembly GCA_902168325.1). Lineage (NCBI taxonomy): Eukaryota > Metazoa > Chordata > Mammalia > Rodentia > Cricetidae > Peromyscus > Peromyscus nudipes. Next base: position 34,987 of record CABHPH010144276.1, on the reverse strand, counting down.
CACCATAAGGAATTTAGAGAAACCTTTATGATAGGCTTCCCCAATGCTTGTCAGTACAGGGTAAACACTACAGTCAACATAAGTTGAAAACTTATTCTATCACATGTCACATGTCATTTATTTATTTCAAACTTTTTTCATAATAAAGTAAAAAATAAAATTTAAATGTGAGTATAAGGAAAATGATTGTAAGCAACAATGTTCTCTTGTCACTTTTAAATCTTAAAGTATGGCAGACAGATTCCAGTTCTTCCAAGGAGTCAGGCATCCTAAAATGCACTATTCATTGACATGTTAAGGTCAGAACCAATTCATATCTTCCTATATTTTATATATTGAAAATCTGTTACCTTCATAAATATTGACAATTAACTAACTTTACTGAGTTCTTACTACAATTTTCTAAGTGTTTGTTATACATTTTCATCTTTGATCTTAGAAAACAAGGTGCTGATTTCTATCAAAATATTTCTGACAAGTTAGCAAACTGAAGCAGAGTTAAGGCACTTCTTCACCTCTCAGAGCTCATGTACAAAAGCTTTGGGATACAGACCTCTGGCTGCTGTCCCAGAAAGACCTCAGGCTGCTGTCCCAGAAAGACCTCAGGCTGCTGTGCCAGACAGACCTCATGCTGTTGGTCCTAGACAGATGATCTCAGGTTGCTGGTCCCAGACAGACCTCAGGCTGCTGGTCCCAGACCTGTGGGACATGACCACTTCCTTAGGCTCAATAAAAAAAAATACTAAAATCTTCTCCAAATGCAATTTATAATATTTCAGCTTCTATCTCATATACTTTGGGTAATGTTGATACATATATTTAAGTCCCCAGATATTTTTGTAGCATACAAAATGAAAATTTATTGATTCAGTTAGGCATAAAATTATTTGGCAGTTTATGATTCAGCAATATTAGAATAGATAAAATAGGACAATTGTCTCCACACAGTCCTGTGTTCAGACTGTAGTCAGATACAAGTTAGATTATGATGTTGCTAGCTGATTGCTTTATGTACCAGCTGCATGATGCGATTGCTTATGAAACCTTTTAAATGTTTATCCAAGACCTATAAGTAGGACCCCTTAGATGGAGACTTCTACAGGTTGGATCTGGACTTAGTTATAATTTTTACTATTACAAACTGGCCAGTTATTTTCATATAATATTGATTAATTATTGGAAATTCTTGACAAGTGGGGGAAGAAACAATTTAGCTCTTTGAGAGAATTCACAATAGCATATATCTAAAATTATGGATAGATAGCAGATACATGAAGACATGCTCCTTGGGTTTTGGGCTAATATTAAGTAGATGGATACATAGGTCAAGGTTGGGTAAATAGATGATAGGTAGAGCATAGAAAGGTAATGGGGAGATAGATAAATCTTAGATGATAGATCTTTGTACAATTGAATAACTTCAAAGTTTGTTAAAATGTAACTATACCTGAGATCCTACAAAAGAATTTTCCAGTAATAATATTTTTCTCAAAAAAACTAATAATCTTGTATCTAATATATGAACTAATGTCAGCTTATTCTTTTACTATCTCAGCTTATCAAAAAACAATGTTTTATGAATAATTTAAATAGATCAAATAAATGTTTAACAATAGGACTCTATAAATTAACTTATTTTATTCTGTTTGTCTGTGAGTATCTGCATGCAGGTGTGTGTATCACCTGTATATCCGATAGTCAGAAGCCAGAGATGGGGTCAGATCTTGTAGAACGTGAGTCACAAGGGATTGGGAGCCACTCTGTGTGGCTGGGAACCAAAACCAGATGCTCTGCAGGAGCGGCAGTGCTCTAACTGCTGAGCCATCTCTCCAGCCCCCCCAATGCGATTTTTAAGCCCCTTTGTGGCTTTAAGTTGATTCTGTCACTCTACTACAAAAAAAGTTTTTGTTTCATTGTGTTTGTATGTGTGTGTGTGTGTGTGTGTGTGTGTGTGTGTGTGTGTACTATAGTATACATGTGAATGTCAAAATACAACATACAGGAGTCAGTTCTCTCCTTTCATTATGTGGGTCCTAGGACTGAATTCATGTACTCAGGCTTGGTGGACCTTCTTTTTATCCACTGAACCCTTTCTACAGACCTGGTTTTTTGATTTATTTTTTTAACCTGTCATATCGAAAGAGCTCAGGACTACTGTCTTGGAAAATTCTTTGTCTAATAAATTTATTTACCCTTTCCTAGTGTTACCTAACTTTCTCCTTTGTCTTATTTCCCTGAAAATATTTATGAGGCTAATTGCTTAGAAACATGTAAATATTTTTGTCAAAACAAGTTCATAAGTGATAGCAAATGCTTCACATTAGAATGCCCATAAGGTGCTCTGACATGTAATCTGTGTGTGTGTATGATATAGCTTACATAATCATGACTTATGTAATTAGTTCAATGTGTATGGAATAAATGAAAGGCCAAGTGTTAGAAAAGATGCCACATATATAAATGGGTTCAAGAACCCTCAATACAGAAAATAAACATTCAATAGACTATTAAAGTATTCAATCTTATGTCAAAAGCTGGCAATTTTTTAATAAAAAATTGCTAATTATCGTATATAGTGGTGTGTGGCTTGATTTCACTTCTATTAAGTATATAATTTTAATGTCCAGATTTCTAATCACTTATTATCCTGGAGTATCAAATGATAGAAGAAACAGAAGCACTGTTATTTCTACAAATACTAGGCAACATTTTTCTGTCACTTGAATACAAAAGGCTGTCATATATATATATGTATATATGTATATAGATATGCATATCCACATAAAATTTCAATTGATAGCACAACTCATGTGTGACAATTTAGCATTTCTCTCTTGTTTATTTGTATTTCTGCCCTCTAACTCTCAAAGTCTTAGTTTGCATTAACATCAACATATTCAATTATGAAAATACACAACGAAGATTCTCAAAATAATCGTGCCACATAGAAAGGATAATGAGAGAGTTTAGAATTCCCTTTCAGTTTGCTTTTCTGTTTCAGCATATTGCCATACACAATCACAATTGTTCAAATGTTGCACAGACTCTGCCATACACAATCAGAATTGTTCAAATGTTGCACAGACTCTGCCATACACAATCAGAATTGTTCAAATGTTGCACAGACTCTGCCATACACAATCAGAATTGTTCAAATGTTGCACAGACTCTGTCATACACAATCACAATTGTTCAAATGTTGCATGGACTCTACTGTGTTCCTTAACAACAGCAATCACCTATGTAGTTAAGTCCACTCACTCTCTTTTGATCATACCTTTTTTATTTGTATATATCTGAAATAATTCAAAAGCATTTAACTCACCATTATATATGTCAAATGATTCCTTATTCCTTATGAATATATATGTAACTATATGCCACTGGGTTGTTTTTTTGATTCATTATTATCTCTTTTTTGATGCATTTTAAAATCCAGTGAGATGTTCTGAGGTTCATTCTCCTTGAGATTATACTATCCTAAATTCTTGCTTCCATCATTTGACTTAATGTATTTTGAGATAAGTTTAGGTATGTATTTGAAGTTACATTTTCTGAGTGAGTTGAAAATGTTTTAAAGTGTGACATCTTTGTCTTTGAAACTCAAGGTCTTTATGATTCAACCTACTTTCTGTATTCAAATTTCATTTCTTTTCTGCTTAAAAAACGATGCTTGTTTTGTAAGTTCACAGAGGGTCTGTGTTTGAGCCTTCCTGAGATGGCTCCCCCTCCCCCTGCAAGCTGACATTCCTATAGCCCACACCCTCATCCTCCCTGCTGGCTTTCTCCACAGCAAAGGAATTCAGACTGCTTATTTTTACATTTGATGATATCCTGGGGGCAAAGGTAAAAAAAAAAAAAAGAGTTTATAAAACCTGGACAGAAAAAGGATGTAACTTTTTCCGTTCTCCCCTTTGAAATAGCTGACAGTTTCTGGATATACAGAAGGAAATGATGAGTTCAGCCACATGTCCAGATGTGTGCTCAACAGATGTGTAGGGTTATGTTTTAAAAAAGACATGTTGTACAGTACCTGTGTCTTTAGTCAGGAAGTTGTAAATAGTAAACACAGAACTCAGTTTCAAGTATAATCTGACTTAACAAGATTTTTCAAAGTAACAGACAATTTTTAATCTCTTTCATCCTATTTAGCAGTGAATTAAAAATTAGTACATTTATAAAAATTACTTCAAAGTTGATTGTAAATTGAATTAAATTAAACAGAAACTTAGAAATTGAACATTTTTCTTGTATAATCTTTAATATAGGAATAAAATTCTTGTGCCATTATTTCTGATAAACTTATTATCTATAACCAGGGACTTCTTTTATATTGTTGGTGTTCTTTAAAATGTGCAATCTTTATCATTATAATTTAAAAGGTACAAAAATGATTTGTCTTATTTCTAAAAATATTGTTAGTTGACATAAAATGTATTATTTATAGACATTTATTTTCTATAATATGGCATTTCAAAGTATGTATCCAACATCTGAGTTGATTTAATAAGCATGCATACTCAACATCATTGTAGTGGAGACAGCAAAACCTCATTGAATTTCAGAATACAATATTGTTATTAACTGTACTTGCCATGCTCTACAATAATTGCTGAAGCTCTTCTCTTCATGTAACTAGAAATTTTATGTAATTTGACCAATTTTCTTGAAATTGACTTGAGCCTTAATAGTAGCAATTCCACTCTGTGCTGTGCAAGCTGCTTCACCCAGCACCGTAGGTCTTTGTGGGATATTTTCAGAAATTCTTAGTTATATGAGACTAACGTAACTCAAAACAGCATAGAAGAAAAATAACAAATATCTTCATTGTTTAGAAGTTAGTCAAAACAATGTCATTGTTTAGAAGTATACTTGTTAGTTATCTTAAGAATGAATAAGAATAAAATTCTTAAATGCAAAACAAGACAAAGGCTGGGCATTGTCCGACATACCTGTTACCCCAGCAGTCAGGAGGCTGAGGCAGGAAGGTCATGGATTCCAGGCCAGTTGAGGCTACATACTAAGACTCTACGTAAAAAAAAAAAAAAAAAAAAAAAAAAAAAAAAAGAAACAGAAAACCACACGTTTGTAATTCCCATTGAGAAAGCTACTGAACACTACAAATGAGTGTTCCAGCTCGAGACAGAGTCATTGTTCTGAAATTCATGTATAAGCAGCAGAACATTCTCTTACATTCTACTTGGTCACTATGCCTTGCATGCTTCTTGGAAGCTAAAACATTGGTCCGGGACCTGACAACAAAGTACATCCTAATCCCTGGGATTTCGAAGGGCTCTGGGATTTGAAGTTGACACTTCTTTGGCTGAGCTCCAAAGCACAACTGCATTAGGGATAAGAAAAAAGCCATTTGGTTTTGTATTTTCTTAAAGTTCACGAAGTCCTGGAGAGAAAAATGACATCCAAAGTAAAAAATATAACTGGCTTAGTAATAGGAAGCTAATTCAAAGTGAATTTCGTAGGAAGTCTTTAATAATGAGAGAGTTGTCAGGGAAAATTCACTAGAGGGTTAGGTGAGGGTACAGTTTTGTCCCTACAGCCATGCCAATTCAGGTATTGTCCCTACACCTGAAGTTCCAGAAGCATAAGCAGGTAGGAAGATATTAAAAGAGAGATTTTCCAAGCTACACCAGTGACTCTGCTGTTTGTAAATGCACCCACAAGAAGAACTACCTTAGTTTAACCGCTGTCACTAGTGGAGATGGGGGAAGGAGCCCAGACATCGGGAAGCTTCAGAAAAATGCGCCAACGCTGGATACACAGTCCCTTGTCTGGTCCTCTCTGAGTCTTACCATAGATGGTACTTCTTTCTTTCCCTTGTTTGCTTTGTTGTTTAGATTTGTATTTTCATTTCTAGGCCAAGTCTCACTCCGTAGCCCAGACTATGTAGCCTAGGTTGGTCTAAAATTTGTGCCAACCAAACCCCTGGATTACAAACCTGTGCTACAGTTCACAGCTCCTTCTTTTAATTGGGCTGAACTGAGAAGTCCAGCGGGAGAAAAGGTGCATGATCTGCCCCAATGGTTCTCAACCTCTGGAAGAGTCACCAGAATTCAGTCAGTGATGTTGGATTGAAGGGACCGCTTAGTTACCTGTACAAAATATAGTATTAGCACTAGTTTTAGAAAAATGTCCTTTTCTCTCTGACACTATCATAGTTCTTGCAATGAAGATGTAAATGAATTTTCACATGATCATATAATCTTATTGAAGTCCTTAGCTTCCTCTCTAAGCCCTTTAGATGGGAAGGACCAAAAGAAAAATTAAAGTTGCATAGTCAAGATTTCAAATTCTAAATCCATCATCTAAAATTAAGCAATTACTTAATTTCTCTGAATGTCAATTTTATTTGCAAATTATCATAGTCCTCTCCAGGTATTACATTAGGAATGAGAAAAGAGCCATTTCGTTTTGTATTTTCTTAAAGTTCATAAAGTCCTGGAGAGAAGTCTCCTAACGCAATGATTACATGTTTAGTGGTAGTTATGAAATGATTAGTACTTTGGATGAAGCAGATAGAAAATGACTATTCCAAAATGCACAAAGAGTGCTCACTGGTTAAAATGGCCTGTGAATCATACCACACTCAACCTCAGAACCTTTCCTAACAAAGCAGAGCAAAGCAAGCCAAAGTAAAAGGAGCAGGCTAAGTAGCTTAAAGAGCCAGAGTTGGGGAACTCTCTTTCAGCCATATGTTGGTTGTGATCATAGATGTTTCAATAAGTTTTCAACAGAAATGGTGAGTAAACATCAAAGTGAATCTAGTACACAAGGAAGGAAGCAATTGTGTTTGACAACCAGGAAAAACAATAGGAGAGCAACCTGGAGAACTCAGGATCAGACACAGGGTGGTGTTTAACTCATTTAAAGAAAAACAGTCTTAGAGAGATTAGAAAAAAACGATTTAAAGGAACATTACAATTTTGTAATGGAAAAATAGGATTTCTGGAAACAACGAAAATGAAAAATTAAAGTCATTGCACAACAGACTGAATAAGTTAGAAGAGAATACGGTATATAAAAGGACCGTCACAGCACAGTGCAGCGTTGGGCATGAAAGAACGGAAAATCGGGGGAAGGATAGAAATCAAGAATGAAATCACAGAAACGTTGGCTTAGGTTGAACACTGTAGGTTCTCTAAGCATTCATCTCCCTGGGATACATTCTAATATTATTTAAAAACCTAAACAATGAAAACCCATTTATGTTGGATCCTGAACCAGACAGTAAAGAAAACACATAACTAAGTGTTGATACTTGACAACTCCTCATTGTTAACTGCGTTGTATGTGTGTCTACCTGTCATTTACACTCCTCAATTGTAAAGGAAACAGCACACCTCTTCTGTGATTTAAGCCAAGGCTCCAAGCTTTTCTCTCGAAGACAACTCAGGTAACTGATCAATTTAGAGACCATTAACTGCTAAGGCATGAATCCTGAATCCGAAGCATTTGTGTGTGAGTGAAAAAACTACTCCAAAGTCAATTTTATTGTCACTAAACTTAATCAGCATCTTCACTTCAACACCCTCCTCCCTTGTCTCCCTTTCTTCACTGGCTCCCTCTTTCTCTCCTTTTCTCTCCTGCTCCTCCCTCTTTCCCTTTGTTTCAATTGAACAGAAATTCATTTTGTCATAGCTTTGAAAACTATAAATCAAAAGCAAGGTGTCTACCGACTGTTTCATTCTGTATGTGTGCATTTCCTATTTTCTTGTAATAATTAAAAGAAAATCTTGCGAAGTTCAGCCAATAAAACTGTATTTTTTCAAAATGTATACCACACATTGTTTGACAAATATATCTTGTGACATGGTTAACACAGTCAAGCTACCAAACATATTCATTATCTCACAAAGTTTCTTCCTGGGTACTGAGAACATTTGAGATCTACTCTCTTTGCCAAGGTCAAGTCAGCAAATTATTCTATTACCTGTGGTCATTAGACTCCATGTTAGCTCTCCAACATATACTCATTCACTTCTACCCTTGTGTATCTCTCCATTTCTGTCATTCTCTAGCCTTTGGGAATCACTTAATGTACTACACTTTCTATTTCTGTTTTGGCTTATTTTATTAGAACTAATTCTTTCTGTTTTATCCATGTGGTGACAGCGAAGAGATCTTTCTCCCTCTCTCCTTCTTCTTCTCCTCTTCCTCCTCCTTTCTCTTCTTCTTCTTCCTCCTCATTCTCCTCCCTCCTTGCCTCCCTCCCCCTCTCTCTTTTCTGCCTTTAAACTGAAGAGTGTGCATCCATCCATGGACTCAACAAATCATTAATTGAAACATTAGTGAAATGTGACGATATTGAACATTTATGGGTGTTTATTCTTACTGTTTTCTTTAATTAGTATGCCATTGCAATTAGGTAAATTACAATCATGCTGCACTGTAAGTAATCTCGAGACAATTAAAATATATGAATAATAAAAAGGTTGCAAATACTAGACCATTACATGTAAAGGTAGTTGAACACAGAGGTTTCTACCATTTACCTGCTTCTTAGAAACTACCCCATGGATACTGAAAGACAACTGGGTATCATGATCCCCTTAACTATTCACTTCTCTGCAGATCTGTGTTTCGGTGTCTTAGCTACTGTGAACCATACTGAAGCTAACTTGGGAATTCAGGTACTTCTTCAAGGGACTGATGTCATTTCCTGTTTGAATAAACCACAGGGAAGGATTATGGGTCACGCTGAACTTTTGTTTTGTTTTTTTCTAATGGCACTTTCTTTTCTCAGACACCCTAGACAACATTTGTTATCTACTGTCCTTCTGACGAAAGCCATACCAATGCATGCGAGGTGATACTTCATTTTCTTTACATTTTCATTTTCTTCATGGTTGGTGTACAGTGTCAGAAGCAATTTTGTTGTTTGTGTATCTTAGGAATCATATTTGATTATGTCTTTTGCCCAATTCTGGATCACTTTTTATTTTAACTTTTTTGTTTTTTCTCTATTGAGTCATTTCTATGCATAATTATATTATATATTGCACATTGGACATGCACAATGTATATTGTCTGTTAACAACTTATCAGACATATATTTGCAAATGTTTTCTCTAAATCTGAAAGCTGCCTTTTCGTTTTTGTTAATAGTTTGCTATGGAGATGCTTTTTCAACATGATTCTTTGCCCCTAACTCATTTTTTGCATTGTTACCTGAGCTCTGAGTGCCACATTCAAAGTGAGAATTGCTAGGACCAATGCAGAGGGGCTTCACCCTGTTCCCTCTGTGAGTTTGGCAGGGTTCGACCTTCTGTTTTAAGTCTTTTCTCCATTGCAAGGTAATTTTTGTGGCTGGAATACGATGGTAGCCACATTTCTTCTCCTTTTTTTCCTTTTAAATATCTGGCTTTTCTCAGCACTATTTACATGAGTCTCACCATGCCCATAGGGTATTTTTGATGCCTGGAAAATGACTGGGCATGACTGGGTACATAGTCTTAGGCTTCTTGGGATCTGCACTCTAGTCCATCGATCTACATGTGTTACTGTATTTTGTACTGTGACAGCTTCATTAACTTTCTCCATCAGCAGGACTTCTTTATTTATGCTTCGGTAAGTTACTTAATCTTCTAGAGCCTTCTTTTCAATATCTAAAAATGAGCAACAATAATACTAGCTTAAAAAGAAGTAACTAGTGCTAGACATGTTCGTACTCTGTCATTATAAATGGTGGGTACACACAGAACTTCTGACGTTCATGCATAAGCCATTGTGATAGGACAATGCTTAGCAGCTGACTAACCTCTTTGTTTATAATATCTTTAAAAGAATCTAAGTTATTTTGAAAGGCTTTTTTAAAAAAGATTTATTTATTTTTATTTTATGAGCATTATGTTTGGCCTGCATGCATGTCTGTGTGAGGGTGTTGGATTCCCTGGAACTGGAGGTACAGACAGTTGTGAGCTGCCATGTAGGTGCTGGGAATTGAACTCAAGTCCTCTGGAAGTGCAGCCAGTTATCTAGAATGCCATTATTTAGATTTAATGTTATTTACCCGAATGGAGTATATTAAGGTGTATTTTAATATTTTATTACTCATAACAGAGAGAAAGTTACCAAAATATTTAAATTTTTCCTCTGAAATTAAAAAGAAGAAGAAGAGGAGGATTCAGACTAACTTGGTCCTAGAAATCCTAAGGAGCGAGAACTCACTGAGTCTGCTGGTGTGTGTCTGGAAGGGCAGTGTTGGAGGCCTGTGCTCTGCAACGTTGGTTGTAACAGCACTGGCATGTGCGCCTCTCCCTGTGGACTGAGCTGAGTTCAGCTTGGTACTGAATCCTTATCTCCTTGTCCACGTACCTACCTTCTGCATGTGTTTATCACCCACTTCCTACTAGAATACAGTAGGGAGAAGAATGAGGACATTTATTGCAAGGAGAAAATGCTCTCCCCAAATACATTACAATAGACTCATTGTTTATAGAAACAAAGAAACAAACACCACACACTAGTTTCTGATCTTCCAAAAAGAAGGGAATTGTCCTGCAGTTGGGAGCTCAGATTTTTGATTCTCTGCAGCTGAACATAAACTGAGTTTTCACAAACAAAACGGGGATCTCAGAGCAGCTGTGTTCAGATTGATTTCTGCAGAGGCTTTGCTAACTGTTTTGATTCTACATGAATTTCAGTCTCAGAGAAAATTATTTTAAATCGTTAATATTGCAATTACCCTCTTACGTCCACTTTTCAGACGCAGAGTTTCTTTTCTGTAATGTTTTGTGCTCATTTGATAGTTTTCTCTCTGGAAAATATCTATTTGTTGCCATTTTAACATAATCAACAGGTAATTTCTTTTCTCTGCTTTTGTTTAAAATGTTTCCCTATTATTCCATTTTAAATATTTAATGATGTCAGTAATCAGTGCTTGGATATCAACATCTAACCGGATAGCTATCCCACCCTGGCCTGTTCCCCGCTCTCATCCCACAACTTCCTTGGTGTAGGTAGTGAGAAGTCAAGCCTAACATTTGAAAATATGGTTTTCTGGTCTGCAAATAGTTTACTGTAGTGACTATAGCTACATGATTGATTGGTCCAATGCCTGTCCTGACTATAACTAAATGATTGGCGATAGTTAATACGGCTCTGGTTGGTCGGAGGAAAAGTCATGGGCCACCGCTACCAGAGTTAGAAAGAGCTTTAGCAGAAAGAAGCCAGGCCTGGAGAGAAAGGAGGATGGCGGGGCAGAGAGAGAGAGGCACACAGAGGAAGCACGGAAAAAGAGCGCGCGGGTCCGAGTCTGGCTTTTTTTGTGTTTGGTTTTTTGTTTTGGTTTTTCGAGACAGGGTTTCTCTGTGTAGCTTTGCTTCTTTCCTGGATCTCACTCTCTAGACCAGGCTGGTGTCACAAAGATCTGCGATGCCTCTGCCTCCCAAGTGCTGGGATTAAAGGTGTGCGCCACCAACGCCCAGAGACTGGCTTTTTTTAAGGCAGGGAATGCGAGACCACGAGGCGGGTGCTCAGTCGCCCTCGTCCCTGATGACGTAAGACGCCAGGCCCAGAAGAGTGAGAGCAGGATCCTAACAATTGTCCCAATGACTGTCCAATGAGTAAGGGAATTTAATAGTTGCTGGCTAGCAGCTGCCTCTTCAGTGTTCACATTTCTCTGTGTCATATTAGTGTCATTTTTATTGTAGTTTTTAATACAGGTGTAATAAAGTCATTTCATTGCAATTGTTACCATACTTTTTCTGTAATTCCATTTCCTTGTGCTTACTTTTAATTGATGGATTTATTGCTCTCCTTTTCACACTCACAGCCTCTGGTTTGCACTGCTGGACTCCGCCCTGCGGAATAGCTTGACATTCCCCTCTGCTCTCTGCCCTTCTTGTGAATTCTTGTGGAATCTACACACTTATGAAGATTCAAATTTGACTTAGGGGACCAAATTCCTCAGATCCTTCCATTAATGGCGGTTTGGTTTTGTTTGTTTTTCCCCTCAGGAGAGGAAGATTTTGTGCGAACTTCCCATTTTTGAGATTAACACTGATGACCAGGCCAGTCAACATTAATGGGTCCCCATTTAGGGCTTTTAAAATCTTGATTTCCAGTTGATCCCAGTGAGAGCATGATTTCTGAATTCTTCCTGGCTTTTGTTCTTGGAAGTCAGTTTTGCTGTCTTTGCTTCAGTTTTGAAGTCCCTGGCTCACATTTTCTTGTTTATGTTCATTCCTCCCTTTGTCTCTGTCTCTGTCCCTGTCTCTCTGTTTCTCTCTGCTCTCCTGCTATTGACCACAACGTTTAATGAGTAGAATGGAAATTGTATTCATTTTAATTTTACCTAGTTAATTACTCATTTCCAGTTCTTCATTTGGTGGGAAGTTAGTTTCTGTTGACTTGGAGAGGGATGGTGTGCAGTGCGCAGGCTCACTCCTGGCTTCAGGGCACTGGAGATCTCTTCTGTTGTTTTTAGAAAGTGTATGTGTTTGTGTAGTTGTGCCTCGTCCTTTCTGAGATCTGGCTATGGTTTTGTTTTTCTCCCACTTTCATCCAAATTTACTGATTCCTATTTTCTGTGGTAGTTTGTATGTTCATGACAATAACATAGTTTACAGGTGGATGGAAATGATGTTTCAGGAGAAGTATAGTGCCAAATAATCATTTCATGATTTTTCTTTTGTTTTATTGTACAGACAAATATGTAAAAGTAAATAAGAAACTAATGCTCAGAACAAAAGCAGACAGAAAACCAAGCTTTTTTTGACACACATGGTTCTCTATCAGAGAATAGAACACGAAGGGTCCTGCTGAAGAGCACAGAGTCAACAGTGAACTGTCAGGGAAGACGGACCCCTGCTGACGCAGTGTCTGCTTTAGTCAGCTCCTTTCTCAGAAGCAGCAGCTCAGACAAGGATCCTAACCACCCTCCACTTCTGTGCTTCCTTGGTAAAGAACAAATCAATATTCAAAAGAAAAGCAAAAAGATCAGCAAGCATCCACTTGCAAAGGGGCAGGTAATTTATGTCATTTCCATACAGTTCCTGGAACACAGTTCATACTCAGTTCCTGCCACTCACTCATTATATCTTCGAATTTTCTAAGGCAATTTTGTTGAGCTCTAAGTATGTTTCCCAATAAATTTCGTTAATTCATATTTGAATGCTATTATGAATCAAATAAATGATAGTTCAAATATAAATGGGTAGTCTTTTTAAGCAGTTTTGATCTTCCTAAGATCAAAATTGTATTTTCTTGTCTGCTTCTTAGTCTGTCATTGTGCTAGTCTGGACTTGGGCAATTTGCCAAGTGTGTAGATGGATGTTTCATTTTAAAATACTGAATTCTGAATCATGTTGAAGCTATTATATTTAAAAAGTAATCGAATGGCTCATCTGATTGCAATTTCTGTTTTACCTTTTCACTTAGAAACAGAAATATAGTTTATTTGGACTTCCTAGATTGCCTGTGCTATTCACAATCTAGAGAAGAAAAATATTTCCAAGCGTTGTAAAGAGACTTGAATTCTCTAAATCGCTTCAAAGTTACAACTACATGAAAATATAATATCAGCTCATGGTTATGGAAGCAGTCACATTTATTATATGCTTGTCATTTCTCTTTGTCCTCAGAAATGAAACAAATAATAATTCATACAATTCTCTAGCAGAATTTGATGGCTAAAGCCATTTTTATTTATTTTAATGGCATATAAAATTAATTGGAAGGAAGGGTGAGGAAGACTTATGCAGGGTTAGCATCTTCTTCTTGGACTAATGTGGGAAGAAGTAGTAGTAGCTGCAGACCTGGGCTCACAGAGATGCTGGCACATGCTGGTGTCGTGATGGCTCATTTCATCCCCAGAAGATGTCAGCTTTGCGTTACGCTAGGTGAATACCAGACTTGTGTCTCATTGGAACTCCATTTTATCTATATTGCTCATCAATCCTGAGTGTTGGAATGAATAGGAAAACAAATAACTGCTTCTGTTTTCCCATCCAAATAGGCACTCTCCCGTGTGTGAGTATCTTCATGACCATAGGACAAACTCACAGTCGTTTAGTAACAGGTGATGTGATTGGAATTGTGGATACAACCAGGCTCCCAGATGAAACGTGGGGCACTGGGCTAAATTCATATGTGATAATTATGAAATTAGAACTGATTATAAAATTGAGAATTTGGAGCACAAAAGAATTCCAGAAAAGCACTTTGTGGCTGAAGGCAGGATGATTACGGACAACACAAAATCTCTAATACTCCTTTCTGAAGTTAATGAATATTGCATTGACCATTCCTGGTTTATTTAGACAATATTGGAAAGCGATCACTTCTCCAGTTCCATATTCGAGATATTCTTCTGGGACTCTGGACAGGATGTTTCTCCTAACCTCCCACCCCTCCCCTTTTCTTCTTCTTTTTCATTTTACTAGAAAAGGAAAAGACTTCCTTGCCAGGTTTTTTTAAAACCCTGTCTAAGTAATAAACTTGTATCCAAAAATGCAGCTTTCAGAAAGTGCTGTTATCTGTTTAAAACTTGAGGAAACACTTAATTTTTAAGGCAACATTAACTGAGGTTGAATTATGGACTGATTCCCCCGGAAGTCCGTGTCAGAGGAGTGTTACTGGCACATAAATCCACCGTGATCAGTTGAGTGACAGGGAATAGGAAAAGCACTTAAAATAATTGGACACTCAGGGGTCCCTTTCCAAAGTCTGTTGAGATGTGTAGCCATGTCACCCCAGTAAAACCAGTGGGGGTTTCGAGGCTGAGATTCATCTTTACAGATTAAAGCCTGCTTTCTTAACACACGGTGCTGTGGAAACTGTCAGAGCAGCCCGGAGCAGCACATATCACATGCACTTTGGAGAGCATTGGCACTTTTTCCTCCTCTCATTTATCTTTCCAAACATTCCAGTTATAAATCCTGATGCATTCAGTTGAAGACAGACGGAGACGATGTGGTGCTTACATTAGAATTTATTTTATTGAAATCGTGGTTTTTCTAGTGCTAGGTCAGAAAATCAGAATTGCCTTTAGGAGCACATCCCTTGTTAGAGCTCCAGTCTATCTACTGGTATTAAACAGACGTGTAAGTTTTATCTTAAAGGACTAGAGGGCTTTAATATACACGAGAGAATGGCTTCCATAGTCTCTTTGGGGAAAAATGAAGAAAGTTTTTCAAGTACAGATTTAATTTACACAATTGGAAAAAAACGGAAATATGTATGTTTTAATTTTCATAAAGGAAAAGGTAACATTTTAATAGACACTGATTTTTTAGTTGAAACAAGAAATGTATTTCACTTCTTAATTATTGCAGAGAGAAACAATAGTAGAGGCTTATAGTCAATGTATGTTTGATTCATAGTACACAAATGAAACATGGTACCATCGTCATTTTAAGTGGACTTTAATGATATTCAAATGTAATACTTGGGATACATCATCATGAAAGATATTTATTGATAATTGAATTATATAGTGATGATGAATACCTATAACCCCAGCACTTGGAAGAGAGAGGTAGGGCAATCAGAGTCATCCTTAGCTTTGTAGGGAGATTTAGATCAGCTAGCATTTGAGATCCATGACTGTGTCTCAAAAAATCAAATACAGAAATAGTTTA
Organism: Peromyscus nudipes; assembly: GCA_902168325.1. Classification (NCBI taxonomy): domain Eukaryota; kingdom Metazoa; phylum Chordata; class Mammalia; order Rodentia; family Cricetidae; genus Peromyscus; species Peromyscus nudipes. The sequence continues at coordinate 19,388 of CABHPH010144276.1, read as the reverse complement.
TCTTCTTTGCTCTTACTGGTTCTGTCTGGAAGATGTCTTCACTAACATTGCTGTGAACATCATGTGACTTGAGGCTTGATAGCAGCTCTTTGTTCCACAGCACTCTCTACATTTCTATGTTAGTCCTGCTGATGGATGCTCGGCTCTGCCTCACCTAACTCACTGTCTTTACTGAGAGGTGAAATCAAAAGAAATGAATGAATTAAAAAGTTGAGAGGAGTGAATGGCTTACAGTTGCTCAATGAGTCTGGGGCTGACATGTTTTGTCAGTCTGAGTAAATATAGCTCCAAAGATGGCATGGACAGTCATAAGCCTCATGCGTTGTCATTGGCAGACTAACACAGGGGATGTAAATTATTACTGTCATTCTCCGCCCTACATGTGAACCTTGTGTTATTAGCAAGGTCAGTAACCTAACACAGGATAAAGCTGTGGTAGAACACAGATCTCTAGAGCTTACATACAGTGTCAATTACTGATTAAATTTAAACAGGACGTTTCTGTATCTCATGACATGTATTTGCCTGATCTACCTTCCATATTTTCCCCATTCAGTTAGCATCTACCTACATAAGGTATTGTTTTTCATTTCCTCTGCCACACTGAAGTCTTGTTTTTTTTCTGCAGTTCATCTTTGGTTCCTTAAATGAATTTGTTCTGGAGTATGCGGGGTGACCTTTACAGAATGCAGGAGAGGAGAGTCAATTGTATGCAGAGGCAGCACAGGGGCAAATGTTAGCCAGACCCTCAAAATCCTCAGTGACTCTCTAGGGAACTGACCTTGAGTGTTGAGGACCACTGCTTGGATAATTTTAAGAAGTTCATTGTTTATTATAAATTCTCTTTCATTCTGAAGTGACAGGGGAGGTTCATATGATTATAAATTACTTCCTAGACTTGTCTTTGACTCTTCTAGGTTTTCAGTGTGTGTGTGTGTGTGTGTGTGTGTGTGTGTGTGTCTAATTGGAGTGGAGTGAAGTGAATTGGAAGAAACAGAAAGCACATTTAGAGATATAGAAATAGTAGCAGTTGATATATTTTAGTCTGAAATAATGCAAATGATTAGGCTATTTTAAAGGGAAGAGAAAAATAAATTTGAATCATAGGATTATAGAATGTCAACCATAGACCATCAAGGGATCATTTGGTTTGAATCTGTCATCTTGTTGGTAGGAAAATGTATGCCCAGAGAGGATAAGTAAATGAGTGCCTCAACAAAGAAAAGAGAAATACATGGATTGCAGACAAGGAGAATTAATTAAATTCCACCTACCTCCAAATTACCTTTTTAGCTTGCATTCACATCTAAATTCATGTTTAGCTGAAATTCCTTTGTAAATTAAAGATAATATTTTACTATTTATCAAGTACAGAATTCATTTAACTATCTTGATAGGGAAATCTCCATGAAATATAAAGCTTCTATTTTCCTGGAATATTCTAAGACTATTACATCATTACAGGTGCAACATTCAATTTCCTGCCTGTCTTTGTTGTATACCTTCCTAATCTATAGTCCAGTTACACCCACTTTCCTTTTAGATTCAAGATTTGTGTCCAGGGCCTGTGCTGATTGTTTTTTTTTTTTTAATCCTATGCTATTGGTCTTCTTTTTACTATAGTGCAAATCTCATGGTCTGATCTCCAGGAATTCAGCTCACTCCTCCCTCTGGCAGATGGAAGAAGAAACTACTTGTACATTAATTTGATCTCACTTAAATCCAGACATTGTAACAAAAAGTTCATTAATCATCCATGTTATTATTCTTTCTATAATTTTAGTGGGGATTCAAATAGAGGCAGAGGTGGGGAGTACGTTATTAAAAAACACATTTCACCACGCAGATTCAGAATAATCAGAACTTCAGGATTCTTATTCCATCTGTAAAGAGCACTATATTTTTTGTGCTTAAAATATTTCAAGGCAAATTCAAAATTTCACATTTCACTTATGTAGCTATGACATCTTTGTTTTAATACAATTTCATATTGCATATAAAAAATTTACAGTAATTCTTTGATGCATTTCATAAATTGTGCTTTTGCTATATAATGTTTTTATTTATTATGACCTTTTATATGAATATAATGTATTTATATTTAGCTCTAAATAACACTCTTTTTTAAAAAAAATCTTTGCCAGACGGTGGTGGCGCACGCCTTTAATCCCAGCACTCGGGAGGCAGAGCCAGGCGGATCTCTGTGAGTTCAAGGCCAGCCTGGGCTACAGAGTGAGTTCCAGGAAAGGCGCAAAGCTACACAGAGAAACCCTGTCTTGGAAAACAAAAAAACAAAAACAAAAAAAAAAATCTTTAAATTCTTTCAGCCATTATCTGTTAAAATACTTTTTCGTGATTCAGTTGAAGACCTGTCCATGTTCACATTTGTTGACTTAGTTCTCACAACACCATTAACCGTTGTTTTCTGTTATTGGGCTGTTTGATGAAAGTTACAATTATGCTGAGTGAATTGACCAAGTTCAAATTGAATTTTGAGGAATAGCGTCTTAGTTGGGGTTTCTATTGATGTGATAAAGTACCATGACCAAAAGCAGCTTGCAGAGGAATGCACTGATTTCAGCTGACACTTCAGGTAACTTGGTTCTTCATCAAGGGAACTTAAAGCAGGGATTCAAGAAGGGCAGAAACTTGGAAGCAGAAACTGAAAAAGAGGCCATGGAAGAATGCTGCTTACTAGCTTGCTCTCCTGGCTTGTTCAGCCTGTTTTTTAATCCTACCTAGAACCACTTGGCCAGCACTGGGTCCTCCCACACCATTAATCATTAATTAAGGAAATGCGTGGCAGGCTTGGCCACAGTCCACTCTCGTGGGAATATTTTCTCAATTGAAGTTCCTCCTTCCCAAAGACTCTAGCTTGTCTTAAGTTGATGTAAAACTAGCCAGCACATTCAGGAAAGACAAAAATGCTTTCAATTTGGTGCTTCCAACTTATATGCCACCATACAATGCCCGGTATTAGGTTGATCCCTGTTTTATTAAAGCATTCATTTACTAACAATGCAAATGTTTCAGCACCTAGCAGCAAATAGTTCCTCGTTCATGCTATCTTAGAGCCTACAAAATTGTTTTGTGATTTGAATATTCCCGACTTAGGATAGACACTCAAAAAGATTTACATAAAATCACCAGAATTAAGACTTCACTGCTATTCAGCTAATATGTGACTCAGTTCAGCAGGTTTTATGTATGATTTTTTTTAAATTTTTATTTTTTATGTATGATTTCTAAGGATTGATTTTAAAAATCTCTAACTTTGTTTCTTGGTTACAAGGAACATTTAAAACCAAAGTGAAAACTCCAAGACAGGATGTAATGAGAATTCGATGTCATCATCCTCAACACACTCTCATGTCTGTCCTTCTGTCCTTGTCTGCACGAACAGCCTTGCTCCTGTTTATTTTAAAAGTCAGTGACCTTTCTCCAATAAAAAGTGATTAAACATATAAGGAATCAAATTCCCACTCTACAACAATTCCATAAGAGAGGTATGTTTTAGTACCTTGATTTTTTCACTGAAGAATATTCACTGGGGATCATAGTCCAGCTGCTTATAAGAGCTCGGTCTCGCTTCTCTTATAGTTGTGTGGTGCATTGTGGAGGACATCATAACTAAGCCAGGCATTTCTCTGTTGCTAGATTATGAATGATCTCACTATCTAGTAATGATACCTAGCCTTATTGTAGGCACTTTATTCTTTTTTGACACTTTATTTCTAAGATCAGATTAGACTGGTAGCTGAAAAGGGAAAATACATACGATTTTCTCATAGTTATTGGAAAATACTCTATAGTAGATGGGTCATGTTGTGTATAAAGCAGCAGTATATCAGATGGTCAGTTTCTTTTAAAATGTTTTTATTAATTCTTTTTGAGTTTCATATATATCCCTCACTTCTCCCTCAACAACCAAATTCGTATCCTCATTTTTTCTTAAACCTACCAAGTCCAGTTTGTGCTGCCCATGCATTTGTCAGGTATGTGTAGCTGCCCACTGGAGAGCATGATCAACCAAGTGGCCATACCCTCAAAGAAAACTCAGTATTCCTCTCCTGTCAGCTATCAGTTACCAATAACTTCCCAGTTAGGTATGGGGCTTCGTGATTACCTCCTCCCTGCCTGCTGGGATTTTGCTTGGGTTGAGTTTTCACAGGTCTTGTACATGGTGCAACAACTGTCTTGTTGTATCTAAAACACAGTCATCCACTGCCTCTGGCTCTTGAAGCCTTTTCACACCTCTCCCTCCATGATTCCTGAGCCTTTCCGCAGAGAGAGTATGAGACAGATGTACCATATATGGCTAAGCAAGGGATGCCATTTTTTTTAAAGCTCTCCAAGAAAAGGACATCACTAAACTTCAATATTTGCCAACCTGGTGGGTGATGACAGACTCTAGAGTATTTGAACAGTATAAAAACACAGTTTTGACATCTCTGGTTGATCAGACTAGTGACCATATGACTTATATTTTTATGTACGTGCAGGTGTGAGAGTTTTTGTCAAAGGTACATGATAAAAAGAAAATGCACAAAGTGTTGTCCTGAAAAATACTGTAAAGCTCTGTTGTCATTGTCGTATTAACACTTCCTTAGACAAGTTGAATTGTGGTAACAGCTTTATTCACATTGATTTCAAACTTAACTCCAGTCAGAAAGATAGATGTATATTTACCATGCAGTTTTTATCTGTCACTTCCTAGGTGGTCACTTAATTATGATTATGGCTTAAGTGAATTTAGGTGTTATTTGTTTTTAATCATAGGAATAGGAGAATTTTGTGACTCCATACCCACTTAAATTTTTCTACTCTATACACTTCTGCAACTTCATACATACGTTTAAAGAATGAAATAAATTTTTTATTCTCCAGACATTTTTTCATACTTAAAAAATGTCTCATACTAGCTACAGCTAAAATGTTTGAAATTCATAAACACTACTGGGAATATACACAATAGATGCCTTCAGAAAGTACATTCTCACTGTTTCTCATCTACATTCTGAAACACAATGAAACAAGAACCAGACACCCTTTCTATGTTTGTATCTTTGATTAAGTTAGACACTTGTGGTAAATGAAAATGTACTTTCTAAGCAAAGGAATAGGAAGCCAAATTGCTCTTTGGGCTGGGGATTTTCTTGAGAAAAATAAAGCACATTGTTTTGATTTGGTCAGTGCATCAGTGAGTTTAATTTTGCAATTGACTGGAGAGATGCTGTAATACCTTATACAAACATGATCCGTATCCTTCTTACCTCCTTTATTCTATGCATACAAACAAAACTATTTTTCATCTATAACAAACTGTAGAAACATAACCATGGAAAAGTCATTCTTTGCTTCATGTATACAAATGATGTAAACAGTATAAATAGACAGAACAGTCTCCAAAAGTCATTCATCAGTTTTCAGAATCAAACATTAGAATTAAAAAAGAGGCATTCTGTAAGCTATCCTTTTATATAATATATGAAATATATGGCCCCTATCACACTTGTTTATATATGAAAATCTTTTTGCAAGGCATACTAAGATATCTGAAATATTTCCTTTGAAAAAATTTGTTTGTTTCTTTCCTGTCATAGTAAATGTGTTACACATTTTGGCTGCCTTATGAATAGTAGATAAGCTTTTGTATGTACTAATTACCTATGGAATTAGTGTGATCGCTGGATGCTCACCTAACTTTTCATGTACATTAAGCAGAGAGGTCAGCACTATAGTATGATGAGCCTTCTTACCATTGGATCGTTTTCTCATCAAACAAAATCTGATACCTCAAAATACTGCTTTAAATATTCTTCTCCCAGTTAATGCTCTGGTCTCCAAATATGCTCAAAGTGTGGCTTCTAGAGCGTTACCTTTCAGGTTCTTAGTTCCACTCCAGGTCTACTCTGTAAGAAATTTATAGAGATGGAATCAAGAATATTTGTCACTGTTGAATTTTTAATCCTTTCAATTTTGATAGTGTATTAGTTTGTTTTCTTGTTTCTCTGTCAAAATACTTGACAGAAGCATCCTTCCTCAAGGAAAGTTGGTTTGGGCTCCATTTTGAGGGCACTGACCATTATGGAAGTTACAGCAGCAGGAACAGGAGAAACACCCAGCAGAGATGTTCCATTCACTTTTCCTTTGCATTCAATTGAGGACTCCATCACATGGGGCAGCATCATAACATTCAGGATGCATCTTGCCTCTTCATTTAAATGTTTTTGGAGACACCCTCATAGAAACACTCAGATACAATTCTATGGTTATTGTAAGTCCCATGACATTGACAAGACTGAGTATCACAGGTTGCTCCAAAGTTAGGGAATTCATATAATGTTTAAGATTTTCTGTAGAGAGTGCATTTGTTCTTCAGAAGATAGAGGCAGAAACTTGGGAACCCATGTCAAGTGAGTTTCAGGCATTATTATCACGGTCGCAAAGATATCTTATTTCAGTTCCCGTGGTTTATCTGTTTCACTTATGTGTTCTGCTCTTTGTATTTCTTTTCCATCATCAACAATAGTTTTAAAACAATCTAATAATTGTGTTCCCATGGGAGCTGGCAATTTACTGTGACTAAATATGTGTGCCTTCCCACGAAATTGGAACTGTCAAAGGAATGGATAAGAGTCAAGTGAGGAGGCATTTTTTGGAGGCTTTCCTGTCATGATTTTAAGGCCATTTTACTTACAAAGCCAGTAGAGAGTTTATTTCTTGATGACATTTAATTGAAATGTTTACAATTCTTCAACATTTAAATATATTTCTCAGCAGCATATTCGATATTAGTAACAATTTCTGAAATAGGGTATCTTTATTATAGAAAGCAAGAGGTAATGAGGTTAGAGAATAATCTAAATGAATGATTATAGTTCCCAGTCTTGGAATCTGTCAAGCCATATTTCAGACTTCACTGTAGCATAGAATGCATTGAAGATACCTGACCTCTTTGACTTACTTTTTCTCATCTGCTAAATAGGACTAATAGGGTTGGAGTCAGAATGAAATGTGTAAAATTATTTCAAAAGCAATTTAGGGTTAAACAATTGGGAATAATTGCAGTAAGTGAAAGAACTCACGTGCGGTCTCTAGGCCTCCAACTTTGAGTCTCCTCCTCCCCCCACTGCCTTCCAAGAGCATCGGAGAAGATTCTCATCGCATGATTTCCAAAGCCACAAGATGGAGAGAGTTGGCTGAGAATAGCATATCACATAGATAAGATTGGAGACCAGAGGAATACGTCCATAGCTTTAGACAACATTCTTTAATGAAATGCCACACATGTTAAGAGGACTGAGAACCTGCTTGATAATTGAGGAGTGAACAAATGAGCTACCCAGGAGGACTGGGTGATATAGGTCAACCTTTCTATCATCATTCCATGCTTTATCTACTGTTGAGTGGATAATATTCCAGGAGAGATGTGAACACATATCTACCCAACCCAGGGAGAAAATTGACAACAGACCAAAGTAAGGATGCCAATAAAGACAAATTTGGTGAACCAATGTGGTGGACAGGTGTAGACAGACAGACAGGGTTGCTTACAATGTGTGGGTGAAGGGTATTTTATGTATTTTCATCTGTCAAATAATCTTAACAGAATTACACAGTATATAGCCATATAACCATCCAACACCTCCACCCATTACCTTTGCATTATCAACTTTGCTTTATCAACTAACTGTTTGCCCATGATCCTGTGGCCATTTAAGTATGCAGAATATTAGTATTTTTAAATGATTCCTCAAGCTTCCATCCCCAGAAGCCAACATGAAAACACAGTGAAGTCAACTAAACACACAGTTGGTTACATACATGGAAATAACCCAAGACTTATTGAACCCATATCTTTTCATTCATTTATTTCTATTTTGCGTGTATGAGTATTTTTCGGCATGCATGTATGTGCACCACCTGTGTGCCTAGTATCAGTAGTGATTAGAAGGAGGTGTCCGACATCTTTGGATTGGATTTACAGAAGGTTGTAGGCTACCTTGTAGGTGCTTGGGCTTGAACTCCTGTCTTGTGGAAGAGAAGCCAGTACTCTTAACCAATGAGGCATCTCTGCAACCGCTGAATCCATCCTTATAATAGACTTTAGGCATTCCTGCCCTTTGCTCTAGAGGAAATATTGGACTTTGATGTAGTGATTTGTCTTTTTGTTGAAGTGTAAGACTAACTTCCTTTGAACATGCACTTCTAGGCTAATGTATAAAGGCAATCATTTATTTGGTAGCAAAGTTAGTGGCCAGTTTATCAGGAACATCTCAGTTCGGCCTTGTCTTTTGCTTTTTTTTTCTGTTGTTACAACTCAGAATGGTAGTCCGGTTGATCAAATGGGATTTAAAGTTTCCCCATTAACAGGGCATGCTGTTTGTAACTCTTTCCCTACTGTGCAAAGCTATATCCAATTATATAGCCTATTAATTAAATAATACTTTCAATGATTTTTATATGTTATATTCTAAATGTTTATGCCTCCCCATAAAAAAATTGGAATTACTGGCCGGGCGTTGGTGGCGCATGCCTTTAATCCCAGCACTCGGGAGGCAGAGCCAGGCGGATCTCTGTGAGTTCAAGGCCAGCCTGGGCTACCAAGTGAGCTCCAGGAAAGGTGCAAAGCTACACAGAGAAACCCTGTCTTGAAAAACCAAAAAAAAAAACAAAATTGGAATTACAAATTTGTAATCACCAATAACCTGATATCTGGGGTTTGATCAGAAATTGACAGTCATATTTGTGTGATGTCATCAGTGCTCTTGTATAAAAAGGAAGTCAGGAAAAAGATGGTGATCTCTCTTCTACATTCCATTCCATCAAAGGAAGCCAAAGAGTGAACAAGGAGCAGTCTACAAGTCAGGGAAACGTCTCATCAACCAGCAGATCTGCCCCAACCCTGCGCTTTGGCTGTTTCCTCACAGAGTAGTGAGGAATAAATGCTCACTGCTTAAATCCTTCGAACCTGTGATATTGTGTTATGGCAGCTTGAACAGACTTTCCTAAAAACGGGGCCATGGGATGCCTTGAGCTGTAGGAATTTAAAATTAAAACCTCTTTTCTACCACTTTGTAAGTCTCACGACCCCCATTCTCTTGTCTGTTAAAGGGAAATGGTGTATGAACGAGTTTGGTAAGACTACTTGGATACCAAGCAATTCTAAGCAAACAAGTTTTTGATGACCTGAGAATCAATGAATCAGAGACACATGGATTGAGTTATCTCTGAAATACACTGCAGCAGAAACATCAAGGGATAGGGTGGTATTTGGAAGCATGCCAAATTCTGAGTAAATTTAAATAAAGGAGAGAGAATTTTATAGCTCTAGGGTAGCACCCAGCATCTCTGGGAGTTAACGAGATGGAATTTTAAAAATTGAGTCATCAGGCAAAACACTGTAAACTGATGATGGATAAGCAAACTCCAGTGATGGAGATGTTTATTTTTGCTTGTAAGATAACACATTATTCCCAGTGTTACAATCTAAAATGAGTGAGCCTGAAATCACACTTCAAATAATACTGACATGGTAAAACTCCCTAGGTCCTAGATTTAGCAAACATTAGGAAACAAGATTCTCATGCATTATGTGCTTTCTGATACTAAAAGTTTGTATAATCACTCTGTGAATGACAATAAAGCCCTCCAGCATAGTGTGCTTCTCCTATGGGTTCTTGAGTCAGTTACACCTTTGCTATATGACAGTGGCTCTCAACCTTCCTAATGCTGGGACCCTTTAGTACAGTTCCTCATGTTGTGGTGACCCCTGACCATAAAACTCTTTTCGTTGCTACTTCATAACTGTAATCTTGTTACAGTTATGAATCGCAATGTCAATCAATATCTGATATGCAGAATGTCTGACACGTGTCCCCTGTGAAAGGGTCATTCAACCCCCAAAGACATCATGGCTCACGGGTTGAGAACCGCTGCTCTATGGGGAAGCAACTTTGCCAGAAATCAAAGTGTTCGATTCAGCTATTTTAGCTGACAAGTGATAATTAGTGTAAACACACTACAACATAATTTCATGCATTTATACCATAATTGCTCTTTTTAATTTTAGTCATTAAACATATTTAGAATGCATTAATTTTAAAGTGAAGTAATTACTTTAATTGTAGCATGAATATAATCAACTCTAATGTACTAGATCTGGTGCTGCATTCTGTTTTAACATATGTCACAGCCTGTGAGTAACTGTTCTCAAGTATCCAGAAATCCTTATGCCTTCCCGTGACGAGCCTTCACTGTGAAGCCAGTCGTGGTTAAGGACAGTTACTGAAAGCTATCGTTCTGTGTCTCAACAATACTATTAGGAGATGAATAGTGCCCACTAGGCATGGCATACCATGCCATATCTAAAAGATATGTAACACCACAGAAAGTGCTCATTTTGAAGCTTCAGTTTAGTATTGAAGAGGAAATATGAAACATACCTTATATATAAATGATTGCTAAATTTGCCCTAATTTTGAAAGTTGTACTGGGATTGTGTAACTAAATGTCGTCTGTTTAAGAAACAAATGTTAAGGGTTTAGGGGTTAAGAGAACATAATATATCCATGTTATTATCAGATGAGAAGAGTGAGCAGAAAATATTGGATATGTGTGTATATATGTGTGTTTGTGTGTGAGAGAGAAAGACAGAGACAGAGAACAGTAAAAGAACTGGAATGAAGCAAAAAAAAAAATAAAGGAAAAGCACCATTCAATAAAAATTATATATCGATTCCTGTACTTTTCTTCAATATTTAAACATACATTTGAAATTATATAAAACATAAATTAATCAGACTAATAGAAACCTTTATTAGAATAACCTAGCAATTTCTTATTATATTACTCTAGAAAGTTTGCATATGGAAGATGAAAAAACTTTTCTTAGAGATCTGCTCTATGCAAATGATTGGAAGAACACTTGATATTCCTGAACGGTTCATAATGCAGGAGGAGTGAGGGGCTCTGCAGTGGACAAACTGCGGATGAAGGGAGCCAAGGCGCTGGTGTAAAGTAGCAGGTGAGAGAAGAAGGATGGGGGAGCATCAGGGAGGGATGAGAGTGTGGAATATTTTCCTTCCCCCTCCTTCCCTTCTTCTCATTCCCCCCCTTCTCTTCCTTCCTCCCTCCTTCCCTGCCTTCCTTCCTTCCCCTCCTTCCTCCCTTTCCTTCCTCCCCGTCTTTCCTTCCCCTCCTTCTTTCCTCTGGCCTTCCATCTCTTCCTTTAACGCAGCTTTACATATTGCCTGTCTACTGCTGTTTGTGACACAGTGATAATTTCTGCTAACGATCCATGCCCCCACTGAGCTTATGATTGAGTAAAGAGATAATAAAAGGGAAATGATAAGAAGTATTTAATAGCCGGGTAGTGATGGCGCACGCCTTTAATCACAGCACTCAGGAGGCAGAGCCAGGTGGATCTCTGTGAGTTCGAGGCCAGCCTGGTCTACAGAGCGAGATCCAGGACAGGCAACCAAAACTATACAGAGAAACCCTGTCTTGGAAAACCAAAAAGAAAAAAGAAAAAAAAGAAGTTTTAATGATATAAAACTTTGAGCAAGATAGAACCAGCAATCAGTTAGAAACAAGTATGTTCAAGCTCATTAAGAGCATGGCGGACTGAAGGAAGAACCTCTTCTTCATGCGTACATCTTCATTATTGGAACTTTAATTATATGAGCATGTGCATTTGTATCAAAGTCAGTTTTTGCACAGTATCTGTTTCCAGTACTTAATGGAAACAGAACTTATGTACTGAATGTTTGTTTTATAAAGGTATTCTTTATACAGGAACCTTAGGAAACCATGTCCTGGGACCATGAGGTATTCATTCTCGAACAGAAACAACCGGACGCTCTTTGTGGCTGACACACTTATGTCCCAGGTTTTTTTTTTCAGGGTACTCACTAACAAAAGACAAGTCCTTTAGTTCTGCTTATTAGACAGGCTCAAACAACTTGCAAAGTACTTATCCCTAGCAATTTTAGTAACTGTAAAACAATGATAACTATATAGTGAAAATTATTTCATTCTTAAGCAGAATTATTCCTGATGGTCTATATGCATATAGCAGATATCAAATGGTTTCTTGAGCCTCGACATTCGATTGCACACATATTCTCTCCTGTTCCTGTTTGAAATGTATCCCATGTGTTTCAGAGCAGATCCTGAGGACAAGATGTGACAGAAGGAAATGCCTGTAATGTAAGGTTAAGATTATGGATGCTTTCTGCTGAGAGGAGACTGTGAAATGTCCCTGTAGATGCACGTGTTTTGAACTCTTGGTCTTCAGTTGGTGGCGCCGGCACTGTGTTGATAGGTCATGAGACTTTTAGGACAAAGAACTCGACTGGAGGACGTGAATCACTAGGAATGGGCTTTGAGGTTTGTAGCCTGCCCCACTTCCTGTCTACTGGGGTTCCATACCGTGGGTGCAGTATATCAAGCTGCCCATTCTGCCCCATTCCCCTCCCTGACATCGTGAAGTGAGTGTTTGTGTGTAAGCCCAAATAAACTCTTACTCCACTAAGTAACAAACACAAAAAATTATATCAGGAACCAGATACTTACTGTTCTAAACCTGGCCATATTTTTGTTAGGCTTTTGAAACAGATTTACACAAAGAATATGAAAAAGGTTGGTGTTAAAAGATCCAAAAGGCCTTGATTGTTGTCAACAGAATTTAATAGGACATCTGGTAGGTACTTGGAAGACCAGAATTAGATAATGGAGGCCCAGCGCATGTATTTTCATAAGGGAACAAGGACTTTATTTTAAACTGAGTTAGAGTCCATTCATGTTTTATTCTGGCAGTAATCCAGCTGCAACTGTGTCGTGAATAACTAGGTGAGGCTGAATACTCTGCAATCTATGCAGAAAAGGAAGAAAAAGACTGCATGGGCCAGAAGTAGTGAATGACTCCAAGGAAGCAGCATTTCTCAGCCACAACAGTCCTGATACCCCTTCGACATTAAGGAACTCACAGAGACTGTGACAGCATTCACAAGACCTGTACAAGTTCAAACCAGGCAGAACCCCAGCATGGAGACGGGGAAATGGGCACAAAGTCTTATCCCTAGCGAAGAGGTAGTTTTCATTTGATACCTGCTGGAGAAAAATAATCTGTTTTCCTGGATGGAGTAGCACTGTGCATATCAACCACGCTTCAGGACAGGCCGCATGCCTAGAAACAGCTCATACAAATAGACTCCATGGTTTTGTATGTGTGCTTTTGTTTGTTTGTTTTGTTTTACTTTGTTATTTCTTAAGGTAAGAAAGAACATAAATTTGGGTAGGCACAGAGGGAGAATCTGAGAGGAGTTGGGGGGGTGGGAAGAATATGATCAAAATAAATTTTATGAAAATTACTTTTAAAACACTTTGCAAAATTGTTGAATGAATAAATGTTTAACTTGTAAAAACAAACCTCTCCTAGATTTATTTGCTTGGAATAGCTTTTCAAGGCTGCACTCAGACTTAGTCCTGGTCAATGCTTACTGCTCTTATTTGGGTTTGTCATGATGAAAAGCAACAATCAAAACGTGAAGGCATAAAATGTTTGACATGTGTGGTGGTTTGAAAGAAAATGCCCCCCAGAGGAAGTGGCACTATTAGGAGATGTGGCCTTGTTGGAGTAGGTGTGGTCTTGTTAGAGGAAGTAAATCACTGTAGAGGCAGGATTTAGGTCTCTCATGTATATGCTCAAGATACCACTCAGTGTCTCAGACTACTTCCTGTTGCCTGCAAATCAAGATGTACTACACTTGGTTACTTCTCCAGCACCATGTGTGCCTGCATGCCATCATGTTGCACCATGATGATAATGGACTAAAGCTCTGAAAATGTAAACCACTCCAATTAAATGTTTTTCCTTTATAAGAGTTGCTATGATCAAGGTGTCTTTTCACAGAAATAAAAATCCCAAGTAAGACAGCATGAAAACCTGTAAAGTTGCTAACACGGGGGGGGGGGGTGAGGAAGCAGCTGTAATTGTTAAAGAAATGGATTGACACCATAAAATAGAAGCCCTCTTCTCTAAAATTACAAAAGAAAAAATGGACGAGGGACAAAATCACCTATCAAAGGCAGCTTATGAAATATAAATTCATTTAAGTGAAGAGAGTCTGAGCTGAGAACAGTGTTTAAAGGCAACTCTCTATGAAGTATTTTCCCACATTCAGCTGTGATCTAAAGGAACCAGAATTGAGCTTTAGCTGGCAGGAAGCTTAGCAGCATCATTCACTTGGCACTAGTTTGCAGGCACAAAAGATGCATGAGCGAGAGGATCGTGGAAGCTTGCTCAAGGCAGACAATGTACCACTTAGTCTAATTCCCAGCAAACTGGTCCTGAATAGCCAATAAACGAAACTGAGAATACGAAACCCAAGTTACAATAGAGACCCCGGGATTTTATGCCAAGACTACAGGGTGAGCTCCGAGGAGAGCTGCAGGCACAGAGTGGAGCTCATCCAAGAGAGAAACCACATATATCACAGGAGAACTGGAGAAATGCTCTTCCACAAGGCCGTTGGCGCCCAGATGATTTCATGACTAGCTCCTAGTGTCAAATATGGAGTTACAGGATTTTGTGTCTTCCCTGCTGGCTTCAGTGTTGCTTTGGTCCACCCTTTTCTCTCTATGCTCCCATTAGTCCCTTTTGGAATAAGAATATTTACTCTAAGCTACTGTAAATTGGAAATGTGAAACTTTTTAAAAAATAGGGGCCTACAATTGAGATTTGAGTCCCAGGAGAGACTGTGGACTTGTAAAGACTGGGGGCTGTTAAAGACTACAGGGACTTTTAAGTTTAGGACAAATGCACTTTTTTTTCATTATGACAGCTGTGAGTCTATGGGAACCAACTGTAAAATGATGTAGTTTGTGTATGAAATGTCCCTGTCTTGGTGTTCTATTACTGTGAAAAAACACCATAACCAAGTCAACTCTTATCAAGGAAAGCATTTATCGGGGCTGCCTTACAATTTCAGAGTTTATCATCGTGGTGGGAAACATGGTGGCACACAGGCGGGCATGGTGCTGGAGAAGTAGCTGAGAGCTACATCCTGCACCACAGTAGAAACAGAGACAGACAGACAGACAGACAGAGACAGAGACACAGAGAGATAGACAGAGAGGCTGGAGTGGGCTTTTGAAACCTGGCAGTCCACTCCCACTGACAGATCTTCTCCAGTAGGCCATGCTTTCTCCCAACAAAGCCATGCCTCCTAATCCTTCCCAACAATTCTACTGAGGACTAAGCATGCAAGCATATGAGCCTATGGGGGCACTTTCATTCAGAACACCACAGTCCCCCATAATTCATATATTTAAGCAGCTGCTTCCCAGCTAATGAGGCTCTTGCTGTGTCTGTTGAACTTACACATGGAAGAGCACGGAAAGAAGAGGGTCACTGGTGGTACTCCTTGAAGTTTTATGTCCCTGTCACACTTCCTGTCTGCATCCTGCATTCCGACTGAGGACACAATGCAGCCAGCTGTCTCGTACTTGGGCAGCCATAATCTCTCCACCAAGATTCCTCCACAGGATCCTTTTAAACTGGAAGCCAGCACAAGCCCTCCTCCTTCATGTCACTTTTATCACGGATTTGGTCACACCAATCAGAAATAAAACTCCCTGAGTTCATAACTTCAATGGCATCTGTCATGTGTAACTATGAGATCCTGAGGCACCTAAAGACAAAAATTGAAAATGTCATTTCCATTATTTTCTTTTCCTTAGCTCCATGGTTCTCTTGAAAGTCAGAACTTTTTCGTGGCTAGTGAACATTTTATTACCGTGATGTTTTGTATAGGATGTGAAAAAGACCTGGCGGTGTCTTGCCATAATTTTCAGTTAATGCATCTTCATGACCAAGCAGAACAATATGGGCTTATGTCCATACAATCTAAAATCTCGGTACCTAATGCAGGGCTTAAAATATAAAATTCATCAGCTTTGATAATCACTTTTAGCTGTGTTATATCAAACAGATAAGTCGACTTTACAAATAAGCATGCATTTTACTGTATTTACAGAGTTGGGATGAGTATCAAGCAAATGTTTGTGTGGGAAATTACTTTGAAGCATTGGAAACTATCTACATGTATAACCTTTTGATCAGAATATCACTGTTGACGTTGCCCTTACACAAGTTCATAGTGGGTGAAACCTTTGTCTCTGCTATTCTTTATTCTAGAGGTAGACTGCAAATATTTCTACTTTCCATCGAATATGAGTAACTGTGGCTGGTAGATGCAGCTCAGTGGTAGAATATTTGCCTGGCACATGTGAGGTTCTGAAATCCATTCTCAACACCAAAAAACAAACAAAAAAACAAAACAAAACAAAACAAAAACCCAAAACAACCCAACCAGAAAAATCAACAACCTACACATTATCATAGTTTTTCTGTCAGCTTAGCCGCTGCAGATGAATCTACTGATATTTTAACTATGGCCTGCAGTCCCAGGGCCCTGCTGTCAGAGTCCTGCCGGCTTTCCAGTCTCGCAGCCCCATGGCAGCGATATGTAGGTTTAAATGAAGTCTCTCGTTCTGTTCTATTGTTCTATTTACCAACAAAGCCTCACAAGTCAGATGTGAGGGTGAAAACCTGCTAGATCAGAGAAGCTGAGAAACAACCAGCTGACCTTGCTGTTTGGCTAGAGACGCAGCAAGAGATGAGTCTCTTCCTCATCCTGAAAAAACAAAAAAACCGCTCCAAACTGTACCCCGCCATTTCCTCCTTTATGTCTTCTCTATCCAAATTCTTGATTTCTCTATTTTAATTCTGGTCAGCTAGTTGCTGGATCTGCTCCCTGATTCAAGGTTTAATTTTATTGTCAGTCTTAGGAGTGTCAAATTGCGATCCAAACATCCCACAAAACATTATACAGAAAAAATAACTGATATGAATGTAGTTCAACACCTCCTCCGTCTCACATATGGTTAGACTTTAGTTTTTATCCTTAATGATAGTAGAGTGGCAGTTTGCCTCCTCTATGAAGACCTTCATAATGTTTATCCATGGAGGATTTAAAATGCCCCAGATAACTATCGTCTCCCCTGTTTTCTCTATTTCTTTTGATATGTTCTATGGTCCTCACAGATGCAAAAGTGTGAATTTTCCATCAGCTAGTTAAACCATTTCCTTCAAATGTCCCATGTGATAGCTCATGCTGCCTTTGGGGCTTTCATCTGGGGCTGTGTTGTTAAGCTTGCTGTAGGATGCAGTCATTCATCACATGCCACTAGTATGATGAAGTGAATTGAATGAGCTATTATGTCAAAGTCCACAGAACATTATGTACTTTGCGCTGTCACGTGATCAGGACTCTATCTTAATTTAAGTGTCTAATGAAAGAAACTTTAATAAAGTCAATTATTTCCAGTCTCATACCTAATGGAGGACAAATAGGGTAACTATCATTCAAGAGCAGTTCAGCAAGCATGTTAAGATCACGAGGGACTGCTATGGCTTAACATCGGGTATGATTTATATAGTTTTGCACATATTAGCCTGGATACTTGCTTGCCTGTTCACATTGCTTGCTTCTTCCCACCTCTGAGGTCTCACTGGGATATTTCCTGCATTATCACTGTTTCTTCAGGGACTGACCAAACAGTAGTTGTATAGTACATCTTTCCTGACTCAAAGGCTGAGGAATGAATGAAGCGGTATATGAATTTAATCTCTTTTACTTACAAGTATGGTAGATTAGAGTGCTCAGATTTATAGACTCCAAGTTATCCAGCATCACCTTCATGCTTTCACTTAGTCTAACATCCTGATGTTGGAGATACTGTTACTAAAATGTTCATTCTTGAGTGAATCTAGTATTCATAAGTAGTTTCCTCAACATAGGTGACTACTAACGGTCCTGGCAGTTTGTAACATTTGACTATTGAACATAAGATTGCTTTAAAACATGGGTTTCTAAGAAACACAGATTCTAGGGCAGGCAATAGGCATTTCATTTATTCTCCTGGATACCTTTTGTATATGAAATAGTGCTATTGTTTTCTATATTCTTGTATTGATTTTCCTACTTGATTCAAATTCCTTATGCTCCGTGCATTTAGAATTGTCTGTTACTAAAATGTTCCTTGCAGATTGCAGTTTATGGTGCACAATATTACTTTTTCATTAGTAATTGCCCTGCAGATCATTATATGAAAAAAGATCCATTCTTTTCTTGAGGCACTTGAGGCATAAAACCAAGTTCCTGTCTGTGTTGCGGATGTTAAAAATCCCAAGACACTTAAGGAAGAAGAGTGGGAGTATTAACTCGAGAAAAAAACTTTTGGCCAAAGACCCATGAAAAGCCTCTCTCATCACAGCACAGGGGAACAGGGTTGTTTAGAACAATCTTTGTGAAAGAACTACTTCATGCAATTACAATAAAATATTGAGCATTGCTTTGGATTTTTATGTACATTCCATTCCAAAAGGAAATCCCAAAACATTTTGTAAAAGTCTTATAAATTTATACTACCAGAAAGTTAAATGAATGATTTAAACAAATGATCAAACTTTCAGGAACAATAATTTAATTGATTTATGAGATATTCTAAATGCTAAATGTTAAAATGAGTGTATTTTGCCTATTGGAAAAACTATGTAATGATTACAACTCCGGAGTCTGTTTCTACATGACCCTAGTGTGTAAAAGTAGCTTATGGAAGACTTGCTTTTGTAACATACTGGTAAATCTCCTTAAATTAAATCTTTCATTTCAGACTCATACATGCTTGGAGAACAGTAAGTTCTAAAGCTTATTCATTTAAAA
This sequence comes from Peromyscus nudipes, assembly GCA_902168325.1. Classification (NCBI taxonomy): domain Eukaryota; kingdom Metazoa; phylum Chordata; class Mammalia; order Rodentia; family Cricetidae; genus Peromyscus; species Peromyscus nudipes. The sequence continues at coordinate 594 of CABHPH010144276.1, read as the reverse complement.
ATATTTTCGCCTTTTAAAATGTATGTTTGTAACATTTTAACTCATGATTTTTCTATTAAAATAGTTCTGCTTTCTGTTGCAAACTCTTCTCTGTGGAAAACTCATTATTACCTCAATATGCAAACTCTATTGATCTTTTCAAGTGTAAAAACACTAAGACCTATCCATTAGCTTAGATGACATGGGGTTGACAAGTCACAGAAGTCTGGGCTACTGTGCCTTCTAGAATTGATGGGGGCACTTGTTTCAACTAGGGGCTTTGAATATGCACTGGTTGTTAAGATAAACACAAAATGTTGACGCCAAGAGAATCGGCCCAACAGAGCCGTAGATGGATGTTATTATTTTTATGAAGAAGTCCTCTGATGATAAAACAGGGCTGACCCTGTTAGTGGGAGCTCCATAAATCTTTGTTGGCTGAAGGTTTCTGGCTGAGCAGGTTGGAGGGTGGACAAAAGAATCAAAAGATGCAGGATGTACTGTACATGTGAAGATTGCCTATGGGACTCTGCAATAATATAACAATAGCCAAGACTCTCAGGCACAGCCTCAGCTCCTGATTGCTTTCAACTGCTACTAATAACAGTGTGAAGT